>WAAD01015343.1:216946-347083 GCA_013389945.1 Fregata magnificens | reverse complement strand
GGCGGGAGGGGTGCCCCGGCTCGCTCCCACCCCCGCGCCGCCCCCGCTCCGCCGCCTCTCGGGCTCCTCGCCTCTCCCGCCCTCCTTCCCTCCCTCGTTCCCCTCCGGCGGCCGCACGGACGGCTCCAGCCCCTGAGCTCCCGGCGGTGAAGTGCGATATGGAGCCGTGGGAGGACGCGAGGCGATGGCGAGGCAGCCGAGCTCCTGTGTGTCGTGTACGTATTCGTCTTACTTTATGGAAGTCACTAACTATCGCTGCGGCGCATCGGTCATTGCCGGGAGCTGCCCGGCAGAGCAGGGCATGACCGGTTTGCTCTGATTCGGGCTTATTTATTTAATGGAGATGCACTGGCGAACAGATAAATGAGCGAGGATGCCAGGTCTCTGAGCGTGTGGAGTCCAACTTCTGACCGCGGATGAAAGAGGGATGCTGAGGTGGTGTGGAGAGAGGACTGGTAGGAGCTGCCAAGGAGCAGGGCAAGCGAGAACAGAGGACGAGAGGGAAAGGGGACAGACAGGTGGTGGGAAGGAAGAGGGGAGGAGGAGAGAGGGAAAGGTCGGTTTAAGTCCGAATTATTTATTTTCATTCCTGAATGTAGCCTCCTGCCCTGGCTAAGGTATTGGGTGTAGGTTTGTGATGCCGGAGGAATAGCTCGTTTTCTCGTCCAGGAGAAGGGACCTCTCCTGCACGGTCCCCGCCTGCCCGAGAGTCAGGGACACAGAGGGAGCTCCGGGAGGGACCAGTGAAGTTCATCCCACAGTTTTCCCCCCTTCGTCCCCCCCTTGCCACTGCTGGCACATTAGCATGCAGGGTAGGCTCCGGTGTGTATTTAATGACTCCATTTGCCGGTGTCTCTGTTAGCTCACACCGCCTTTCTTCAGCCTCGCTTTACAGCCTGCCTCCCTGGGACCAGCTGGGTCCATCTCCCTGCTGCGTCCATGCGAGTGGACTCTCCGGGACCCGGGCACCGTTTCCAGCTCCGTTAGGCAGCGAGAGCAAAGCTCCGAGCAGTACTGGAAGGGGAGGGGGCAAAACGAAGCGAGCTCAGGCGAGAGAGGCAGGGAGAGACTCCGTCTCGGCAGTAAGGAGGGAGAAGCTGTTTAGTCATCTCTCTAGATATAATTTCACAATGATGATCACATTTACTGATTGCTTCTGACTGCATTTAGAGAGGCAGTCAAGAGGCAGGCAGCACAGTTCACCTTTTATCCTGAGGAGTGACTGCTCCCCCTTCCTTCCCGTTCCCCAGATTTAGCCCTACTTTGGGGCACTGAGAGTGTCCTTCCTTGCCAGGTAAGGCATCGCTGCGAGCCGGCAAGATGGGGCTCTCTGGGCTGACTGGGAGGGAGGGGAGAAGTTTGCATGCATTTTTCCTAAGCCTGTTGCTTTTGCTCCCAAATCTCTCCAACGGACTGAGGGAGTGAATGTTTTGCAGAAAGTTTTATTATCTGCTGTGATTGTGAAGGGGAAGGAATATGTGACTGACGGAGGATATCGAAGCTTTGGCTGACATATTTTGCTTTAAAGCAAATATATCTTTGCTGTCTGAGCCTGATCCAACAAGGACGGGAAAGGAGAGAATGAACAATCTCAAGGCTCTTGACTCCCATTAGCAGTGTCTCATCAAGAACTTGCAGTATGTTTGTCAGCCGTATTTTAAATCATTCCTGCCTGCTTCCAGAAGGGGAAACATTAGGAGATTTTTGTTTTGTTTCTGTTTTCATGAGAGTACGAAGAGACATTTATTAAGTACGGCATTGCCGGTGGGAGCTAATGCGGTAAGAGTCCATGGTTTATTTCTTGACCCTTTAGGTGAACAGAAATAACTGTGTTCTCTAAAGTTTTCCTCCAGAGCTTTACTGACCTAGCCGTGCCTGTCAGGTTTTTGTTTGAAGCTGGGACAAAACCCTGGTGCCCAGGAAGCGGCTGCAGCGCAGACGACCTGCGGTAGCCAGCGGTGGTCAGGGAGGGACCCAGATGGAGTCGGGAGTCCTGGGAGGGGGACAGGGGGCCCATGCCACAGGCTTTTCTATCAGATGTCCTTGCACCATTTCACTGACCTCATAACGATCTAAAGAAAACAGATTCTTTTCTCTAGAGATGCTGACTTCTTTAAGTCAGAAGGGGACAAATTATTTTATTTCATGTACCAGGTCTTCTAAACGTCATCAGCAGGGTACCGATCTTTTGTTAACTAGTTCCTTTCAAATTACATGCATAAATTATGGTAATTAAAATTAGAAATACGTGTATAGCTAAATATATGCTTGTTAGAATTAAAGTGTGTCTGTTTGCTGTGCGAGCTGAAGAGTCTCCGTCAACTGTACAGTATATTTTGAGCCCAGCCAATTGCTTTCCAGCCTAAAAAGACTGGTTAGCAGCTACCAAAACCCAGGCGTGCAGAAAAGGAGGATTCTTTCCATATTTTGTAGATAAACTAGTTAGTTCATCTTTTTTGTACTCAACTTAGTTTATGCAGCTCTGAATTACAAATCCAGTCCTACCTCTCTCTTCATTTTCTGTCTCTTATTTTGGGGTGGGATAGAGTTCCAAGGACTCACGGACAAGAAAAAGCAAAACCTCTTCTCCCTCTTGGTCCTTCCTCGCAGATAGACGATTTATAGCCGAAAAAGACTCTCTTTTTGCATATTTCGAGGATCAAATGGGACAGATTTAATGCAACTTTGAAAATTAAGCTGCGTGTGCCTAAGTTTTCTCGACCAGCTGCATCTCTGTCACAGAGAAATGAGAACTAAACTTCCACAGAATACCCCTCTCTTTCTCTTTTGCTTCAACCTCCTGTCCATTTCATAGCTGAGATATTTATAGCTTCCCCACATATACTGCCAGCATGGAAGGACCCATTTTATCTTTAAAAATTGATTTTAAAATGTGTAAGTCACTTATGAGTTACCAGCGCTTTATTAGAACAATTACATGTGAAGTATTTATAGTGCCTCAGCAGCTAATGTAGGTAACCTGGAATTTACAACCGAAGTTATAAAAGTACAGAAGAGATTTCTAACGAGGTTCCCCTGAGAAATCAGGGGAGATGAGGATCCAGTCTACTGTAGCCGGTCAGGTCACCGTACATCGCCAATCAGTCCTGGTAGAATGACTGTGGTGGTGTCGCTAATTGAAATTAATAAGCAGAGAAGACAGTTTACCGGCAGGGAAAACAGGAACAGGATGCATGATCTTGGTCTCTTGGTTATTTGCCTCTGCATATTTGGTGATTAACGAATGAAATGGTTCTCATTTTGCTGCCTCCTGTTTTGCAGTCCTGTTCTTAATGCAGTGTTTCATAAAAGTTAAAAGATCCACCACTGCTGGTAAAAGAAACCGGCAGCTCTGCTGTCTGAGCCCACCGAGTCCCCGGAGATCGCCTTTCAGCTAAAGACGGGGGCATATTTTCAAAGTAGTGCAGAGAAAGTTTGCAGTGCTGCACTCTGCCTCTTCCCCGCACAGACGGAAGAGCCTGGTCTCCAGGGCTGTCAGTCTGGCACTACTAACGCAATAAATTCCCTCTTTAGGGGGAAAGAAAAAATGGAGCATAGTAATATTGAACAATCCTTTATAGGAAAATATTGTGGGATGTTTCCTCCAGTGCCATGTATATAAGCAAAGTGTCTCCTTGGGATTAGCATCACTATGGATTATTATGTGTTTCATAATTACAAAACCTCTTCCAGCAGCAGCAAGATGCTTGCACGAGGGATTTCAATTGTCCTTTAGATAGTAAAATTGCATAGAAAGCTACTCCACATTAAGGTGATGAATGTTAATGCGCCCTGAAGAGGAAAAGCATTTCTGTGAGCAGTTTAGTCATTTTCACCACAGATTGATTCCATCATTTTTTATTCAGCATTTTGATGGCCTGTTGAAATCAATAATGCTGCAGCCTTACTGGCTGGAATGGCAGCTCTCATATAATTAAAAAACTTCAGAGTAAAACTGCCTAGAAGGATACCATGTAGAGGATATAGTTGGGCTTTGAGGGCCTGAGTCAGTGGAATCAATGGAATTTCCATTGATAAATCGACTTTTGATGGGGCCCCTAATGCATCTTATGTGATAATGGCACCTTTCTCCAGATAATTTTATGGTAGAGTTAGAAAAACATTAGGGAAGTGAAAGTAAATACAAGTTAAAACAAAAGTTAAATATTGTAATAACTCTGACCAAAAACCAAAAAGAAAAAGAAAATTCATGGCTAGATCAGAACCACAATAACTACTCTAATTTCAAGAGAGCGCTGGCTTCCAGCGGCTGAGGATCTGGAGAACTTGGGATATTTTTCATCTAAAAATCAAGAGTGCAGTGAGCATATTTCATTTCAACCTAATAGTCCTTCAGTTCTCAGGCTGAAGGACTTCTGCCTCTGTTAGCCAGGAAATAATCAAGGTATCTTCCTGCTGGAAGAAAGTTGTCCAACTTCGGAAGCTTCCCTCATTCTGATGTTCTCGGTACTCAGTAGCTTAATCCATCAGCTTTCACACCTGGGATTCAATCTTCCCGTTGCTCAGGTATTCTGAGCAATGTTTCCCAGAAAGTCAGAATTTTCCTCTAGTCCGGTGGAGGGATATAGTATTTCACAAGAGTAAAAACCTCTCTAAATGAGAGAGACCAGCAAAAAACTGCTGCTGAGGCCAGGTCTTTAATTAAAGGTGGAAGAAAACTAATGAAAACCCCAGAAGATTTTCTGTTTCTTTCACCTGAAAATGGTCTTAGTGCAAGGTTCATTACATACTGAACTTTTTTAAGACTGGAAACCCAGCTCAGTCCAGTCGTGGCTTTTCATGGCGTACAATTTCATCAGGTGAACTGCAAGCTGATTTCACTGGAGTTCCGAGCTCTTTCTTGACAGCTGTAGTTAAACTGATGAGCACATGAGGCTTACACCTGGGGAATTATGGATTAGTCTTGTTTGTAAGGAAGCAAATATAAATTAGTGTGTTTATGCTACTTTTAAAATGCTTTTAATGAGGAATCATTTGCTATTCAAAATTTCAATCTATAATAATGCCATAACCCCACTGAGCTGATTACCACCTGCCTTGTTTAACATCATTCTTCAAATGGGCGATGAGGGCAAGCCAGTTTTAAATTCTTGTGTACGTACCGGTATCTGACTCTAACAGAATGGGGCAAGACACCCCACTTGACTGTGTGTTGTGGTTTTTTTTGTTCTGTATTTTAGATGGAACTGATCTGACTTCCAACAGGTCTCAGGAGCAGCCTAACTGTCTTCTCCAGTAACAAGGCCTGGGCTCATCATGGCAGCAGGAGTAGCAGCATGGTTGCCCTTTGCCAGGGCAGCCGCCATAGGATGGATGCCAGTGGCCAACTGTCCCATGCCACTGGCTCCAACGGAGAAAAACAAGAGGCAGGATGAGCTGATCATTCTCAATGTGAGTGGCAGGCGTTTCCAGACCTGGAGGACTACACTGGAGAGATACCCGGACACTCTCCTGGGCAGCACCGAGAAGGAGTTCTTCTTCAACGAAGACACTAAGGAGTACTTCTTTGACCGGGACCCTGAGGTCTTTAGGTGCATCTTAAATTTTTACAGAACTGGCAAGCTGCACTATCCCAGGTACGAGTGCATCTCTGCTTATGACGAAGAGCTTGCCTTCTATGGGATCCTCCCTGAAATCATTGGGGACTGCTGCTATGAAGAGTACAAAGACAGAAAGCGGGAAAACGCGGAGCGGCTGATGGATGACAATGACTCAGAAAACAACCAAGAAGGGTCCATGCCATCCCTGAGCTTCCGGCAGACCATGTGGCGAGCCTTCGAGAACCCCCACACCAGCACCTTAGCCTTAGTCTTTTACTATGTCACCGGTTTCTTTATTGCTGTCTCTGTGATCACTAATGTCGTGGAAACTGTCCCTTGTGGCACGGTGCCTGGTAACAAGGAGCTTCCATGTGGGGAAAGATATGCTGTGGCTTTCTTTTGCTTGGACACGGCTTGCGTGATGATTTTCACTGTTGAGTATCTGTTGAGACTCTTTGCGGCCCCAAGTCGCTACAGATTCATTAGAAGTGTGATGAGCATCATTGATGTGGTGGCCATCATGCCGTACTACATTGGCTTGGTGATGACCAACAATGAGGATGTCAGTGGAGCCTTTGTGACACTAAGGGTTTTTAGGGTTTTCAGGATTTTCAAGTTCTCTCGCCATTCCCAAGGCTTAAGAATCTTGGGCTACACTTTGAAGAGCTGTGCCTCCGAGCTTGGCTTTCTCCTCTTTTCCCTCACTATGGCAATCATCATCTTTGCAACTGTGATGTTTTATGCAGAGAAAGGGTCCTCGGCAAGCAAATTCACCAGTATTCCTGCTTCCTTTTGGTACACTATTGTAACCATGACAACACTGGGGTGAGTATTACTTTTTCTTTTACTGAGCAGCGGGCAAGCATGTACTAGGAGCTTGACTTCAGTTACTCCTGAACATTTCCTGGGTGCATGTTTGAAAAGGTGCTGGAACTGTTAAGGGCTTGATTGTTCTTTGCCTTACGACTTCTGCAATTTACGCTCATGTGAAGTTGTATAAAACAGAAAAAGCACTTACACCCACTTGACAAATGCTTGGCACAATGGTAAATGAGTGCAGGAGGAGCAAGGCTGTGGAGTAGCAGGTCCTGTTTCGCACTCCTTCTGCAGGAGAGAAAAGTTAACATGAGTGCAAGGGAGCTGGCAACTAGAGCTTATATTTTTTTCAGGCATTCATTCGAGCCGTAGATTTCACACAAGCTTGCTGATGTATGTGTTGTCTCTTTTCGCGATGTCGGTCATTGTTTCTTCACTTGATATGCCAGGAATTATACATTTGCTGAATTCAAATGGATGTTGTGGGCCGCTATACTCCTGAAATTACTCAGTGATCTCCAGGACATGATCTGTTTTTTACTTAATTGAGCAGGATATGGGCTTCTTGTCCCTGTTTAGTTGTGAGTTTAAGAAATAATATGAGTATGCTAGAATTTCAAACATTCCCATGGACAGGTACAAAGATAATGATATCAAAGCAAAGGAAATGTAGCCTGGAGGGCACTTTTTTCCCTTATATTTCTGTCTTACAGATGTTTCTACTGAGATTATAGATTTGAGCTTCTGTTGCTCCGAACTAAAACCTTTGTAAGCAGAATGACCAAGCCCTCACCCTGACGGGGTTATGTAAAAGAAAGCAGGCATCACAGGCTGCTGCTTCAGGCAGTCACGAAGTTGTGATCAAATGCAATCTCTTAATTCCACACATCAGAGCAATATACTAAGTCTATAGTTACTTTGCAAAGAGTTTTCCCACTGGAGAGTTCACGCAGTTTAATATTCAGATGTAGACAATTCTTATTCTTGTAATAGGGTGACGACTTTTTCTCTAAACTGCTTTTGATTTTAAACACTTCTCTGTGCCTATTATACATGAACAGGCTCACAGTAGCACTTTTAAATTATTAAAATCATAATTCAGCTGTCAGAAAGGCGCAGAACCTGAGCAGATGACAACTGCAAGTCTGAATTTCTTCATTAAGTGAAAATGTAGAACATGTTTGTCATAGTCACCAAAAGATCTCTTTTTCCTCCTTTTTTAACATCTAAGCAAAGTTTGCAAGTTTGTGTGGCAAAAGCTAAGGTCCTTAACCCTGGAAAAGAAGTCAGCGCTTGCTTAGAAATCGAAGCTGGGCTTTAGATCCCAGCACTCGCCCACCCTGTGGTTCAGCTTTCCGTATTCTGACCGGTGCATAGTGGTCGGTTCCCACCATCGTATCTGAGCAGCTTCAGAGGGACACCTGTCCCGGGTGGCTCGTTCGCGCGTCCTCTCCACAAGGGGGAAATGCATGAAAATGCAGTCCTATTGCCTGGGTTCTGTTTAATAATGATTGCACCTACGTTTCTATCTACACACGCTCATGCACATTCACACATACGTTGTCGTATCTTTGTGGCAGGAAAGTTGGGGTCAGGGCAACGTTCAGTGTCGCGTGGGAACAAACCTTCTTGCGAAATACATGCAGAACGTGCTGTAGTGCAGTTAAGTCTCTATTCCCGTCAGTGCAGTGATTTGGTCTTGTTCTCTTTCCCCTCCTTTCTGAATGCGTGGATAGACAAACCAGAGTGCTCCTGAGGACTTTAAAGTGTTCTCAATCTGTTGTAATCACAGAAATTATAGATGAATGAGTGCCTTTAATGAGTTGACAAGAATTTAAAAAATTACACATTTAAACACGGCTTTGTAAGAGTTCATTGGAAAAGGACCTATAAAACGCTGTCAAAGCTTTAAAGCTTAAACTTCTAGTATTACCTATTTGGGATTTTTGTTGCAGGATTTTAATTAAAATAGGCGTCTCTAGCAAATAGTCTATCAGCTAAGTTTAGTGTCATATCACAGACTTACAAGAAACTCAGAAACCTCGGTAGCAGCGGGCCCCGAAGAGCCCCTGTGCTCTCTGGCAACACCTATCTGCCTACGACCGCATTCAGCAGGTACCTAGCACTTCCTTATCCAAGCACCCAAAGTCAAACACTCTCCACTGGCTTGCCCAAAACCTGTGCTATAAAAAGAAGTTGCTACTGTGAGCCATAAGAACCCAATTCCTGCCAGACCAG
Source organism: Fregata magnificens (assembly GCA_013389945.1). Taxonomy (NCBI): domain Eukaryota; kingdom Metazoa; phylum Chordata; class Aves; order Suliformes; family Fregatidae; genus Fregata; species Fregata magnificens. Next base: position 338,468 of record WAAD01015343.1, on the reverse strand, counting down.
CTCCGCAGAGCCCCGGCCAGACCCCCTCGGAGAGGCACCTTCCGGGCTCGCTGGAGGAGCCGGTCAGGACGGTGGTGGGGTCCCAGCTGCGCGGGTGCAGGGACAGCACTGGTGGAGCAAGGCGCCGGCAGTGCCAGCACCAGCCCTTGGCTCGTGCAACAGCTTTTGCCCACGGCTTGGCATCATGGCACCGAAATTCATGAACTCTAAAAACGAAACTTTTGGCGCCAGGTCATTTCCACCTTCCTGACTCCCACCATGGGGTGGGGGTGGTTAACATCCCCTGGCCCCCTTCATTTCCCCATAAAACCTTTCAGTTTTGACAAATTGGCATTTTCATACAATATTTCATATACATCTTTCTTCAGAATTCATTTCAATGCGTTTGGAAGGATCTTGTTACTAATGAGAGGACTGGCAATTCCTACCCCACAGACGTTGCCAAAACCGCAGCCAAAGTCTCTAACGTGCTTCTCAATACACCAGACTTTGCCTAGTCAGTGGTTGCCAGTTCACTGCTTGCATTTCAGCAATGCTCAGAGCTTTTATAAATATCTTAAATATTTTCTGCCATTTGCCTTTAAAAATTCAGCCAGCATTTAAAACAAGGAATTATAAAGCACAACGGTTTTTAACTCAAATCCATACACGTATGTATGGATTTTTGGTTTTGAACACCAAAACATTTAAATCCAGATAAGTGAACATTTCCCCGACACTGGAATTCCACCACTGCTTGTGACAGAGTGCTTTAGAAAAGTGATTTGGAACAAGCAGGATAACTTTTCCCATGTTATTAAGACATTAAAAATTAGCTCGATTTCTATAAAAGGGGAAGTTTACTTACAACAAGCAAACAAGGCTAGCACTAGGAAACCATTAACTCTCCCACTGCACTGTATGTCAGCTGCTGTTATTCCAGATTCCTAAGTATCTTTAGGATGCAACTGAATTTCCAGATTGACCCATACATGAAAAGCAATAAAAATGCAATTCTTCTTGAAGGTGAAGCACTGCATAAAATAGAATAAGTGCTGCTTTTGGTGGGGTTACTCTGCAGATCAGTTTTGAGAAATCCAGGACGACTTGCAAGCTCCTTAGGTAGTTAACAACCCAAGGAGATAGGTACAACAGTTTTTCTGGAATGGGAAACAAAGCAAACGAATTACATTATACTGACCCTGCATCTCTGATCCCTCTGCTGTGCTCATCAGCCCTGGTTTAACAGAGGCTGGTTTTAATTTAGCACGATTTAAATTTTGCTCAGGAGGTTTTATAATGAAAGCATTATTCTTGGGTGCATCTTAAATCAATCTGAATTACTGAAACAACTATTCAAAATTAATTCAAAATCAGCTATCCAATTCATGCAGAAACATTATTCTCAAGAGGCCAACAGCTACCCATCTTCTCTCTTGCCCTTGCCTAAAACACCAATACAACAATGTTAGCTTTGCCAGCACCCTCTCTTTGTTCTGCAGGAGGTTTTGACCCCCAGGACCCTCCACCTCAGAAACGCAAGCGCTGCCAAAAGCGGCGGAGGAGCACAGTGCTGGTTCCCATTGTCAGCATTCACGTCCCTGTCTTGGTTTTTAGCTGACTTGACATGCCATAGCCTTCAGTTTTACATCTATATAGAGACAGTTTAATTATCGTAACTTTTGTTACCTCGTTACCAGCGTGTTGGGTTTATTTACTTTTAAATAGCATTTGGTTGCGGATGGAGCAGCCTTGTGTTTCTCTGCCCGTCAGCATGCATCACAAACACGGCTGCGGTATGAGACCTCTCTCACGCGACTAAACCCCACACCATTTTTGCCCAGAGTGCATATTTTTCTAAGCTTTTTATAGCTGTTTTCATTTCACCTGACAACAGCAGTATGTTTCAGACTCTGGGGCAGTGTCTGCGACCTGCAGCGTAGGCAGCAAATTGTAGTTGTGAAAATGTAAGTGCCGCATCTGCCTGCACCATCCCGGGGCACAGAGAGGCTCCCGAGGGCCCTGCAGAGCATCACAGCCGGGCTCCCCGCCGTGCCCCGGCCTGGGGGATGCCAGAGCCGAGCACCGGCACCTAGAGCAGGCGGCGTCAGCACCCCCATCCCCACCGCAGCTGGGAGCAGACCGGCAGCAGAGAAGGGTGAAAAACCTGCAGCGTATCCTGGAGGGAATTGGCACTGAGATCTTTGGGCCGTTTGTGTCAGGAAACCAGCAGTACGGCGGACCAAGGAACAGAGGTCGTTGATGGATTTTGTTCTGGTTTGAGCTTAGGGATATGCCGTGTGACTTTCGACTGCCTAACGAGGGCTGAGCTCCCACAGCTCGCCGCCCTCGGGGTGGTCCTAGGAGAATCTATCTTCTGTCTGACTGTCTCCCTTACAATTTGCAAGAACATAATGGTTTCGAGATCGCTATCCCTCTTTCAGATTTGGCTGCGCTGGTCAATGAGTTTGAAAGATACACATCAGTGCACTTAGACAACACAGTCCTATCTATAGAATTCATTTAAGGAACCAGGTTGACGCTAGGAAGTCAATAAAACAGATGTGCTGGCCTGGCTATGTCAACAGCCTGATCTGGAGCAAGATCTGACATTTCTTACAGTTTTTATTACCTGAATGCTTAGAGAGCAGGGATTTGGGGGTAGGGGTCTATTTTGGTTTGTCTTGGTTCAAGCTGGTACCCTGTCGTTCTGCAAAATGTGGGTCACAGAGAGCACGGGAGAGCCGACACCTGCTCAACCCCTCTGAAAGAAACATCATTCTTTGTTTTGCTTATTTCTCAGGCTTTCTTTTTTATCGGGATTCAATCACGGACAAGAAAGGGGATGAAATTTAAGCAGTGAAATACTTGCTGCCAAACTGTTGACAGCTGGACTAGCATGAACTTACTGAATACTGACCACCTTTCTTGCAAATGCTGCCAGCTACCGTGTGAACAGAGATCTCTTTGCAGTTATTTCTCCAATGCAAAGTACTGAAACCACTCAAGCTGATAGTAACCTTCATTCACCCTCCTTCATGCAAACTAAGAGGAGTTTGCAAAGTAAGGAAAATAATAAGTCATCTCTGGAGCACTGCCATTCCCGGCTTCTCCAGAAAGATTGCCGTTTGGCCCAGTAATCATATTGTGTGTGTCAGTGCTTCAGTGACTGCCATTAAACTGAATCAGAAAAATTGCTTTAATAGAAACACTACTTTGCATATTTAACATCATCGATGGAAAGATGGATGAGATGTGGGATATTTCCTTTGTAAAGCAAGGCGCTAAAATTTCATCACTCTCACCATTTCCCACACAGTCAACAATTCTTATATCCACAGGCCAAAGAACTGCTTGAATTTAATATACAGAAAGTCCAATCAAACAATGAATTGATGGAGCTACACAAAGAAGCCATTTTCTTGAGCTTTCATTCTCTTGACTCGAGCTTCATCTTATACGAAATGTGTATCAATTTTCTTCTCCTAATGGATTTACAGATATTGTGTGCGAAATGTCTTTGCATCAGAAACTACAGATGGAACCTTTTCCCTTCACTATCCTGATGTAAATCTCAGGCAAGAGTCTCATTTTTGAGCTATTTGTATTCACCAGAACCCCAGAAGTATTAAAATACCTTTATTCATTCTCAGAGCAAGTGGAATTCACCGGATTTTTCTCTCTCTTAAAAAAAAAAAATTATCTGTCCTTAGGCTTTTTGTGGCTTTGGGTATTTGTAATGATTGCGCGTATGTGCAAACACACCATTTTTAATGTGCCAGACAAAATAACTTTCCTTTAAGGTAAACTCGTTGTGTGAGAAGTGAATTATTTTGAACAAGGCCAAGTAACGGTACTGGCTAAAATTATAACGTGGCTGCTAAATTTACCAATGGAAACCTTGGCAGAGATGCATCTATAGCAACTGATTAAAAACATCTTTCTAAGCTCCTCTTCCTTTTTTTCCCCGCTTTCTTTCTAGCCTGCATCACAGTAAGTGCCTGAGAAATACAGATTGAAGATAACATTGTCTTTTCATTGGAGATGAAGGGAAGTGATTGGCTTGCTGACTGGATCTGAGCTATTTTTGGTCTCATAAAATGATAATTTCATAACAGCACTGACCCAGTAAAAGTAATTAGTTTACAAAGACCAGCTGAAAATAAGGGACAGAGTAGCCACTGTCAGTCGGAAAGCGGGGAAGGGGAAGTGAAGTTAAAGGCCCTGCAAGAAGTCAGCCAAAACTAATTACGTCTCTTAGCTGATCACAGCCCATACAGTCCGAATCGGTTTTCAGTGTGAATTGCGGAGCAGAGACGAGCACAGAGGGAGTTTCTGAGCGACCCGTGTCTCTGCAGCCCCTCTGGCTGGAGGCTGAGCCTCTACCCAGGCGGCCGCCAACAACCGCCCTCACTCCTTACAGGGGACATCTGCGCATCACACCCTTACCTGGCACAGATTTAGCATGGGGCACCTAAAATATGGAATGAAACTCCTGCCCCACTGTAATATTAGGAAAACAATATGAGACATTTTTAATGGCAATTTCTTACGGGATGTGTGCATGCTGGGTAGATGAAGCCAGAATGTGGGAGTACCTGTGACCTGAAGCAGCTTATTTCTAGGCTGTAGAGGAGCGTCCCAGGCACTGTAGTGGGACCACCTCATTTAAAAAAAAAAGAAAATAAACTACAAAAAAAATTTGAGATAAACAGACAAACCTTTCTCAGCTTAGCACCAACCAGCATTCTTCCCTGCCACCCGTCACGCAGCTGGACTCGAATCTCGGGTACCATGGCACTGTCAGTGAACATTAACACTGTAATTCAGTACGGTTTCAGCGGAAACCATGTACTATTTGCATTTCACGCAGGCTGTGTCTTCCTACCCTTCATTCCAGTCCATGCAGAAGTACACAGGGACGGAGCTGCCAAAGTGCGTTATCAGAGGACGTGGCAGGTTTATTTGTTTTTAATGCAGCACAAGCCTCAGAAATGGCAATATCCGAGCCTAGCAGCTACTTTTTGCACTACACATGGAAGCACTCTGGCAATGTGCTTTTGTGCATGACCCTGGCAGTCAGAGGACCGTGGGTCGGCCCCGGCTGCCTCTCAAGGCTCACCGAAGGGTGCTGGCAGCCGCAACGATATCCCACAGTGAGCATCACGGCTCAGCAGAAGTTGAAGAAGAAAAGAGCTACAATTAGGTCATTTACCCACTGCCCTCCCACTCTCGCTGCTTCGACATCCAGCACAGAATTTTTTTTTCTGTCAAATTCCACCATGTCCACTGTGAATTTATTAATGTTTTCCTTCGGCACTGGCAGACTGCTGGATGTTTTTCCTGCGGACCAGGAAGACAGACAGGGTTCAGCCGAGCTCTGCCTTCTCCTGGACAGGCAATGCCTGCAGAAACAGATTGTGCCTATTTAACTATTTACCACTGCTAGATGAGAGCCCATTCAAGGGCTGTAATTCACCTCTTAAAGTTACAAATAAGTGTGGAAGAGTTATTTTAAAATCAATATCTAACAGAATACCATTGTTCCAACATTAATACCTGCTGGGAAATTACTAGGAGGCATGTGGCAAGTCAAATCACTGCCTGCCAGAGGAGGAAACAATTCATTACTCCTCTAAAAGGTGCAAGCCTTTACTGGCTTTTCGTTCTGGTTTGCAGCCTCAGAAATGACGCTGGAGCATCTGGTTCTTTCCTTCCCTCGTTCTTTCGTGATTTCACTCTTCTGTTCCGGCTCTACATTGTGGACTTTTCCTTACTTTCTGCACAGGGCCGTGAGGGGTTCTGGTCTGGGGACAAGCGCTGCGATGGCATTTGTCACTGCTGTTGCTCCTCCTGATGGAGGGTGGCACTTTGCACATGAATTACCTCTCACCTATAAAAGCATCTGCAACAACAACAACAAAGCCAAAATGGGCAGCCACTCAAAGTCATTTTCTGAGCAGGCTCTTCACCGCTCGGGTTCAGGAGAGCCATTGAGCAGATCGCCTGGGGAAGCCTACTGCTTTAATCTTGGCCTGCCATCTGCGGCAAAATTAAAACACAGATCAGCTTTAGCTTTTTGCCTCTAGGACTTCGCGAAATTTGGCTGATGTACATCCCCAGAAAGCCCTTGAGAAGGACTGTTTGCTTCTGAATAGAGTAGTCCTGCGGAACCAGGCTACGGGCCCCTGAAACCTAAGCTTAGACAGAGATGCAGAGGTCTCAGTGCAACTGTGCTGTGGAGTCTCCTAATAACAAGGTCAAATAATTCAAGTAATAAGTCTTATGCGTATGGGAGGAAGCAGCCGCTGTTATTGAATGTGCACCACGTACGGGTTTGCTGAACCCTCGTGTGGCAGCACGACAGAAATAACGCCCCGGCACCCACAAACCTCGCCCAACCTGCCTTGCAGCGGGCAGGAGCGAAAGCTGCTGGGTTCACTTTTAACAGCTCCTGTTAATCAAACAACACGTCCTCAACATTGTGAAGTACCCTTAGCTTTTTATTACGGGTAATTATTTTTCACGTACTTATTGCTTTAGTCTTTCTGTACATGTGACTCCCCTTTGCCATCTAAAAGACACAAACTGCTGCTGTTTTTCTCATCTTGCCTGTAGACCCAGGGTTTCACATCAGATGTGAAAACAGCAGATAATAAAATCTTGCGTCACTTTGAGCCTTTAATATTTAAATGCACAGCCTTGAGATAAGATTTCACCCCACAACCAGACAGCCCCTTTATTTCTCCTCTGTACTAAAGAAAACACTTCTTACTGTTATTTAATTCTGCTTATTTTCTCACCCAGTTGCCACAATCCTCACTTCCATGTCTGCATGCTCTACATGCACTTTTGGGGTGTAATTTGGAGATGACACATCATCAACAGTACACACTTTTTTCTATATTTGTATGACTTGGAGCACAAGGGAGCCATCCTCCTTAAATATTAATTACAGTCACTATAAGAACAAAAATAGCACTTTATTTTTCAATTGAAAAGGATAATGCAAGCCAGCTATTCTTGCAACCTAATACTTGGCAGAAGTAAGCTATCTTCAAAAGGAAAGCTAAAATGAGAGAAAGCTGCTCTGAGCTGCTTTCTCCTAGAGTCCATCTGCATCAGTGTCTTCGTTTGGATCAGGAACGCTCTTTGAAAGCAAACTCCATCATCCTGTCCGTACTGCAGTTTGGCTCACAGTGCAAAGAGGTTTCAGAGCATCAAACCGCATTCCTTCTGGATGAAGTACGACTGGAAGATGCACTCCAGGAATGCACCTAATGTGCTCTTACTGCTAATGGACGTTCAGCCCATGGACCAGACTAGGACTAGGCTAAAATTAATCCTCCCCAAGATGTGTACAGTAGGGATGCTTGGTGCTCTGCACCCTAATGCAGATATAAACTTACTCTTTCCCTGCAATTGATTTCAGAACTCATTCTCAGTTACAATCCTGTTTTAGTGTCGTCTGAGGTTTTCGTAGTTTCTTGGCCTTTTGTCATCAATATTAAACTGAAAAAGCTCCAGTTGCTTCTTTCTGCCTTTTCAGAGGTAAGACAGGAGTAGGCTGTTGTCAATTTAATAGCCTCCGACACCTCCGTTACTCCACTGCGTGAGAGCCTTTTTCTAGCAATCAGTGTCTGAAATGAGTAGAAACAGGGCTTAAATTTACCACTTTGAACATGAATCAATGAAGCATTATTGCCAACACACATCCTTCACTGTCACACATTTCAGTTGTGCTGTTGGTTCAGGAAGATTTAAAACCCCGTCTCCCACCCAGCTTTGCACCTGTGAGATATCGTTTTTATCAAGCTCACTCTCTGATCTCTGCATAATTAACCAAAATATGAAATCCCTAGCTTCTGCCGTGCACGTGTGTGCTTTAAAACTTCCCGCAAGACCACTAGATTGTGTGCAGATGGGCAATCACGGTCAGCTCACAGGAGGCAATCACAACTTTTACTTGGTGCCTCTTTCATTTTCCTGCCTACTTACAGCTGCCTAACCGTCTGTTCATCAATCCAGGGAGCATCCATCATGTAATAGGATGAGTCCTACTGAGTCAGACACTCTGCTTCAGTTCATGAAATGAGTTGGCATGATATTCTAGCCTTGGCACGCTAGATGCAAAAGACTTCAGCCCTTTTAGATATTTTTCTGCTACAGAGAAATAGCAGGCCAGATTAAATAATAGAAACATTCATTTAGCAAGGCAGCTGTTGAATGAAAATATGCAAAACAGATGAAATTAGGTAAAAGTCATCTCTCTTGCTAAGGGTCAAACAAGTGGTAAGCTGGGCTGAAGGGATACAAGATTTTGGGCTGCAGAGGGCTGAGCAGGATGAATTCCACCACTAATGAGCTTAGTGAATAAGCTCATAACCTAACGAGCTCCATTGAACAAGCTTGATTTGCAGCCTAGGGAAAGCCTTCTGAATAGATAAAACATAGGTAAACAGCTCCATCCATTTACACACAGAAGACATATCTGTAGCTCAAGAGCAAAGTCACAGTCATTGTCAGATTCTTTCCTGAAGGTGTAGATGTCAGGATGGATCAGAAAAGCAACAGATAGTAGAGGCTCTTTCCCAGTTTTGCCTTTCTTTACAAATTCTGATACCAACAAGGATGCACACCAACATGACTTGTTAAAACACACATCCTAATAACTTTCCTTTGGTGTTAACATAGGACTGTTCTACCCTCCATGTAAGACACCACAGAGCTGGACTAGGTAACCTCCAGAGGTCCTTTCTGACCAAAATTATTCTATGATTGTATGAACAAATGCTCCTGAAATGGCACATGTCTGTGGATCTCCACCTGAAACCCCAACCTTGCTTTTGTGGCCTGGGAAAATATGTCAGATCAGATGCCAATTTAGATGTCTTGCCAAATGGCCCAAACGAAATCTCAGATCCACGCTGTCTTGTGGACAATTTATTACCCAGAAAGGTAGGAGTCTTGAAGTATCTAGTCTGTAAGGAATGGTCCATCATGTACCCACATGCTGTTTAGCATAGTTTTCAATTCTGTTGGCTTGGAAGTGAAAGGAGAAAATGAGATTTCAGAACAGGAGAATAGATCTACAGACGTTGAAAGAAAAATCTTTAAATCTTAATTTTGTCTTCTGCAGAGTAACACTTGCATTTATTTTTACCATTTTTTCCTTAGATTTTTACCAGATACTGAAGTATTGTTTAAACTATTCAGCCTCTACAGTTGTGCCACTCTCAGACACTGCCACTGTCCATCCTTTGTCTGTTATTGTCTGAGCAGAGCTAAAAAATGTCTGAAGAGGAAAAGGGAAGGAAAATGTCTGAACTTCGCAGTAAAAAATAACTGCTAATTTGGGGGGAGATAAAGATTTTTAGGAGAAAACAGAGGTTCAGTCTTTAAAAATATATATATATTTAAACCTGAGCATGCATGCCCTCAAGTGCACACCACAGGGTAAATGAACATGCATACAGCTCGCTTGTACATGTCAGTATATATTCACGATTGCGGCATGAAAGTCTGGCACCAAATGTACTGTGAACTGAAAATGAATTTTAGCAGCTTTTATGATTCGCTTTTTGTCAGAAACAAAGGAGGCGTCTGTAGCTGCCTCGTTAGCCGTGTCCAGGGGGGTTCATTTGCTGCTGCAGCACATAAAACCCGCTATCCAGGCGAGGCTGTGGCTGTGTGCGTCCTGCCAGGACTGCTTTATTGACAGCTTTGACAGCCCCTTGCAATTTCATCTATGCAAATAATTTTTAATGGCTCTGCCCACTCTGATCGCAATGTGTATCGGGAGTAACTTCATTACAGTCAGTGAGTCACACCAGTGAAAAACGAGTGTCACTGACAGCTAAACTGGGCTCTGTGGATTTGAATAGGTCGGGGTGTAATTTGGGAGACATGTTACGCACTACTTTTATGGGAAAGTCATTATGGCAAGAGCTGCCTTCTGGTGTCAGGTCCTCCACAGAGCCGTATCTCATCTTTCATGTTTACCAGTGCTTTCCTTGGACATCCCGTGAAGAGCGGCAGTTTCCAGCTCGCAGTATTGGATGCACTATAGTTAAGGCACTTAAGAAAACCGTTGGATAGAATTTGTGTGCAGCCATTAATAACTCCTTCCCTGGCAATATCAAAACAGAGGGGGCAGACAGCACATCTACTACCTATAGCACTTGGCTATACAATAAATTAAATCCACCCATTAAATCATGACAAAGTGAGAGAAAGGGCATTTATCGGAACATCTGTGCATAGTGAATGCTTTATCTGCAATGTGAAATACTTATGATGAAAACTATTGGTGACTAAAAGCAAGTCACACAAGGATTTGTGGAATTTTGTAGGAAATAAGCACAGCTAACGCACCCTGCACTCAGAACAGCGATTTCAGAGAACGTGCAGGCAAACAGACAAGTGAAACCATCAGCCGCAGCAGCATGCAGACAGACACACAGGACACCACACAGCCGTTAGGCAGGAATAGCGCCTTTGCTGAACTTGGTTTACAGTATCAGACAGCTTAACACAAATGAATGCCGACAGTATTAGTGCAACGCAGTCAAGGAGCAGGAGTTATCTGGCAGTGCTAGTTGAGTATCCCTGGGTAGAAGTGGGCAGACAGCTTCCCTTTACCTTGATGCGTCCCATTTAATTGATTACTCTTAGCTTGTTCTGAACATCATCGCTGGATTGTACAGAAAGATCCACCTCTTTCTCTAAAGGTCGTCATCACGTTTGATACAGGATATACCATAAAACATGTTGTAGAAGTAGGAGGTCTTGTGTCCTGCATTTCTGGACAACGTTTCTCCCTCATGAGCTGTCACAGTGGCTTAGCGTAATGGGCTTCTGAAGGCCAGGTATGACTGCCAAGGGACAAGGTGAAGGGGTTTTTCGACAGCCGTGACCATTTTCCTCATCCAGTCCTATCACCCTGGAAAAATATAAATGAAAGTACAACAGCATCTTTGCTTCTGTGCAAGGTCTCACTATGACTCAGGACAAAAAGCTTCACGTGAGCAAGGCAAAACGATAACTTTGTGCTTCCTATAGCAACCTTCGGCAGCCATATGGGAAGGACCCGATAACCATTTGCCAATTAGCTGTATGAATCTCTGTGCCAGGATTCTCAAAGTCAAGTGAGACTTAGATTCCACCTCTGGCTGTGAAATGACAGAGATCCAAAGTTTTCTTCACTGTGCTCTGCTCTTCCGGACATCCGAAAGCAGTTGCCAACCACTGGGCAACAAACTTTATAGATGGAAAAAACCCTGATACACTGAGTCCCCAGCTATCTGGAATTTAAACGGGTAAACAGGCACAGTCAGATATCCCTCTCATCCCACACTTGGATCGCTCCAGTTACAATTCTGCTACAAGACAGGCACCGTCTCCACCGCACCGCTGAAAAGCCAGAGGTCCAGAGAGAGAAGGTGACCTGACCGTGGTCATGCAGTAAGTGTATCAGTAATGAGCTCAAATGGCTTACTTCCAAATGTGCAACACAATCGAAATAAAATACCAAAGAACTCAATCTCCTCTCACAGATAAAAGGAGAGAATGGTGAAAAAAAATCACACAATTTCAGACGATAGCATAAAAGATGTTCTACAGGTCTATGTTTTCCTGCTTTATAGGGAAAGACCGAAAATGGTTTAGCAAAACACAAACAGAAGTTGTTTCTTTCCCCATCGCCGATTTGTTATTTAATACTAAAATACTATATATAACAAATCTGCAGATTCATCTAGCCAGGAAACGTATGCATGCATGTAAAGAAACACATACACATCTCACCAGACTCTGCCAAGAGGGTGTCGTTCAGCTCCGCCTGCGGATGGGCTGTTTCCGTTGGCGTTTGTGAAATAGCAAAGCGGTTATGACTATTCCACACCTGCCTCACCTATCATGTGCTTGCAAGTGTTTCTGCCACTGTACCGGCCTTTCCTCATATTAAACTTAGCCTATAGTTTATCAGTTTTAATAGATTATAGCTATACATTTTGCCAGAAGAAAAACCAGTTCATCTGTGCACCACACAGTACTTCGAATCAGAAAGTGGGACGTCCGCGTCTCGGGCACTTGGGCATTCTTCAAAATTTTACGCAGCAACTTACTAAAGTGGAATATACGTACTTTGTGACAAGTACTGCCACACTGTATGTAAAACATTAAATAGCAGCAAAATCAGTCCATTTAAGTTACAATATAATGTAAGGGTTTGAGCTTTTACTATATAATCCATTTTAAAGTACTGTTGGATACGCTGTTCTATGGTAAAATTAGATTTTTAGCAAAACCTGGCCTACAAAATATAGCCCAAATACTTAGCATAACAAAATGTAAACTTAGGAGTCACTTTGCCATCTCAGATGCAATGCATCCTGTAGATCTTTTTTTCCACTTACCTTTTAAATGCAATTTTCTGTCCCACTCTGTTGAAGACCAGATTAAATCAATAAAATAAAAATAGTGTTGTAATATTATATCTTGTGGCAAAAGACTAACGTTGCTTCTAGTCAGTAGCCGTAAAAGTGATAAACCCCAGCCAGATTTCACATAAACACACAAGTCTCTGACTGTCTTTATCTATATTGTCGCTTGTCTATGGAATAAGGCACTGAACCCCACCGACACCAGACCCCGACTTTCAGCAGTTCCAGATTTGTCACGCTACCTTGTCCACAGAGAAAAATCACTTCATCAAGAGCGACCACACCTCCAAATACAGAATAGTGATTTTAAGTAGTTTTAATTGCATTTTCATCCCTTTCAGAAGCGTTTATTGGTTTTCTTAAATAACGTGATCTTTCACAAAATAGAGTATCTGTCTCCCCCTCAGCTGTAAACCAGACTGTTCACACACACACACGGAGAGGTTTCCAACCACAGGAGAATAGAAAACAGTCATTTAAAAATAGGGATTAATAGGAACTCTGAAGAACGTTTGTGCAGCTCTGCTCAAGCCACCTGTAAGTACAGGAGAAAAAAACCCCAAATCTCTTATTGATTGGAAAGACTTTTCCTGTAAGATGCTTGAGCATCTTACGAGCACGCCAGCTTTCCAGCTGACAGCGTGCCTGGGCTGCGCTGCTCCGAGAGTCGGAGGGAATAACAACAAATCATCTACTTAGTCAGCGGGCAGAGTCCAGCCTCGGAATTTAAAAACAATCACTCTGCCTAATCGTTATTCCTTGCGGATTTTTCCCTTGTACAGCTCTGCCACTGGTTAATAAAATAGCACGAGATGACTGTTCACTTTAAGCAATTACGCGCAAGATGCATAATGCAATAGTTGGAGCCCACGCCATGAACACTTCCACAACGCAGGAATACTGGGTAAATTTGACCTTTCTATGGAAACATGGTGAAGAAAAGAAATCGAGTGAGCAGAAGTCACAGGCCGCAGCCCAGTGCATAGAGTGGGCTCAACAGACATCTTAAAATCTGCCATCTGCAATTTTGAATCCCACGAATACCGTGAGCGTATCTTTAGCCATAACCCTACATGCATCCAGCTGGGAGTAAATCAGATTGAGTGGGTATGAGAAAGATTCTTGAGGATTACGTGTAAGATGTGAAAAGCAATCACGCCACTATATATGATAAAACATAACCATAAAATTAAAGACCGAAGACCTGAATGATTAGGTGTTGATGCAAAGTGATTTTTAAATGTTACCATTCAGATAGGATAGAAAATAATATCCCTCTTGCAAAAACCCAGTACTGAGGGGTAGAAAACAAACCCCACTACAGAACCTGGTCTAGGGGAAGGTGTCCCTGCCCACGGTAGGGGGGTTGGAACTAGATAATCTTTAAGGTCCCTTCCAACCCAACCCATTCTGTGATTCTAAAAAGGCAGCCTTGAGGAAAGACATGGCAGAAGCACAGGTCTCTCTCCTCTGCCTAGCAAAGCTCACCATTTCCAAACTGCTTTTCTTTCTCGGTGTTCAAACTTCTACATAATTCAAGAGGAGTTCAGTATATGCCGTTAGATAGGTCTGTGTCTGAAGAGTTGCCGCAGAGGACATGCGCCCACAGGCAGAGACACAACAGGACTCACATGTATTTTGCCCCTCATTCATTTCTCAGAAGTGTCACGTGTGGACTTTACAATAAAATTATCATAATTGTTTTAGTGCATAGACATGCCAAAAAATTGCTCTTCATGTGCTGATATACTCAGTTAAAGTTGATCTGAGACTAGTCAGCATAAAAGAGGAATTCAGCACCCTTTTGGAGATACACGTGCTGGGCAATACTTTTCTACTCTGTGTATGGGCCGATGTGCAATTGAACAATCTGAATCCTGGTCTAATTATACACATGAAACATGTCAAGCATCACAAGGAGTGGTAGGAAATGAAGTCTAAAATTTCAGAGATTAGGTTGGTGAAGAGATTGTATGCAGCTGTCAATAAAAGTCCTCTTCCTTCTCAACAAGTGCCCCCTGCGGTCACAGATCACTCGCAGGATATGCCACGCCTGACTGAAGGGTTGCAAGGAGTATTCTCTGAACCGAAGGGATATTGGCTTTATGCCCACTGTGAATAATGGGCTTTGTCAGGAATGATCTATTTAAAAACTAAGCAGTAGTCAGGATTGTCTTTCAGGCATACGCGACCATTTACAGGGTATCACATTAGCGGTGCTGAGGGCTGGGGCTCCCGGCGAGGCTGTGGTCCCACAGGAGACGGTCAGGTCTGCCCTCAGCTTGTGGCCACGGTGGCTGGCCAGTCTGGGGGCAGCAAGTGAGCCGAGGGCAGGACACGCCGCCCCAGACACAGGCACGGCAAAACCTGCAAGTCCCCACACTGTCATCAGCTTTCCCATGGATGTGGAGAAAGGGGACACGGTACAAGAGCATAAGTGGTTAAATGGAAATAGCTTATTTCCTTCCCAAAAGCCTTTTACTGCAAGTGACAACAGGTATCATATTCAGTCCTCATTCATCCTATCCTCAGCACAAAGATGTGAGCTGCCTAGCAGGGAGAGGCAGGGGGAGCACAGCTCAAGACCGCTCGTCTTCTGTCCCATCTAGATATTTGTTCGTGCCAGTGCAAGCTTAGGGGGTTAATTGCTAAGCCTAAAAGACTCTTTCTTAGGGACCTAGGGAAGAAAAGAGCTGCTAAGGGCCAGTTATTTCTGCTGCCTCTCCTGCTGCTTTTTTTCATATTATGCATCCTCTCAAAATGTCTGGTTTTTTTGTCTTCCATCTGAGTCACATTCTGCTTTCCTCTCCCTCACCGGAGCAGTGATTTTGTGCTTCTGTTCAGGGACTATTTTAGAAAGAGGGGAAGTGACTGTGCCGCAACCATGGTAGGTGACCCGAGTGCGAAGCTGTCTCACAACTCAACTGCTATGGCAGTTGTAGTGCTGCTGAGTCTGTAACCCTGGGACAGCCCTGCGGAGCAAACAGCTGGTGTCTGAGATGATTTCAGTGATGTGAGATGGTTTCAGAGACTAATGTTCTCCCAGCTCACTATTGACACATGGGACAGGTAAATGAGATTTACTTTGGCATCTCATTCACTTCTCAATCCATCTTCTCTAGTACTTTTCTTTTCTCCCCTCCAGCCTGTACATGGAAAGGTCAATCAGTTTAATTACAGATGTTAGACACCTACGTGCCATTTGCAGATCAGCTAAGTCTGCTCAGGCAACTGGAACTTTGTTGCACACTCCTACTGCTTTTTGTCCCAAATATAATAGCTACACGTTTCTTATTGCAGCAAAGAAACCTCCCCGTGTGGTCACTGGACTGATAACAGAAGAAATAAATAACTGAAGAGTAGTGAGTTTTAATGACATTTCTGCAGCTTCACCAAGACTGTCAGAATATGCTACAACTATTTATTAAAGTTCACTGCCTTCCTAAATAAGCATTGACATCTCCATTTTACAGATATAAAATCCAAGTCAGCAAATGACTGAGCTTCTCCTACACAAACCATACAATAAAGAATTCCCTGCTCCCGTTTTAGGGCAGCAGCACATCTTAGTGGAGCAGGGGAACGTGTGCAATCCCTCAGGCCACCACCTGTACCAGAACGGTGATAGCACAGCAATCTGAAGGCAGCTTTGATCAAATCATTCTCTTCCTTTAAAGACCCTGACTTCCACAGAAGGTGACCAGAACGGGTCACCTCCTGCAGACAGGCAAGGGGTGGCACTGAGATTTTCTGACGTTTGTTCAGAGACTCAATCCGGCACTTTTCCACCTATAGTTTTCTTGCTAATCACTGTAACATCACCCCAGAAAAAAATTCTGCTGACAAGGCGGGTAGTTTTGATACCTGTCATTTCTCTCCGCATCACGGTTCTGTTTGGCACTCCCACGTTCAAGACCCTTTAAAAAGCAGAGGCACAAATCCATTACGGGGCTATAAGTGGTCGACTGAGACTGGTGGGTTCTTTCTATCCCTTTAGAGAAACCCACTAAATTCGACAGGGGTCAAACCAAACACAGGAATACACAAGCAAACAGTAGTTGCCTTAGTCTTCGGAAACAATTTTGTAGTGTGTTCCAGGAACTCATACTGCAGTATAAACTTCACTTTGAAATAAAGGACGCTTTACAATTTTTAATGGCATCCTAACCTTTCATTAATTGGGCTTTATGCAGTGAGCAACATCACAATAATAGGTCTGCAACCTCTGCGCAGAATGCAAATGGGCCACAATCAGGGGAGAGCACCTGAGCATGCCAGGCCGCCAGCCGCCGGGGAGCTAATGGACTCATCCAGCACAACAGAGACTTCCTAATTATCCAGTGGCCTTTGTTTCACTGGAATTACTTTCAAAACAAGCAACATCTGAAAAGCATTCCCCACACACCACAAATTTTGGCATTTACTCACCAGAGAGGCATACAACAGCTCTAGAGAGTGATGGCTTTCAGCAGCTCTAAAAAGTCACATTTTAAATTTATTTCCATAATAATGAGTCTAGTGAACAATTTTGTCAGAAAGATTTATTTGCATACCTCACATTTATGTTTTCATGTCATTTCTGAACTTCCCATAAACAACAGATTTTACGGCTAATAAAAGTAATAATCCCAAGGGCAGTAACTTTGTTTATGGCTTCGGCTGGACGCACGCAGTCTGCCTGCGTCTGTGCCGAGAACGCCTGAGGGACCGATTCTGCAGGATGCTCAGCACAGCCCTGGCCATGTCTGGAGCTCGCCTGTCTCTGCCTGCAATGTACAGAACCCACAAGGTGAGGCCATAAAGTGTGAACTCAGGGCTCGAAAGACACAGACCCTATTTTCGGTGAGAGAAGGGAGAGCACAAGCTAGACAGGATCTCCCCGCAAAGCACAGGGATGGTCTCTCACAACTAAGAGGAACAGTTAATCACAGTCTCAAAGCCACATTTCCTTTCTCTTTTTTTGCCAGGGCTCAGGATTCTCTACCCCAGCTTTAGGAGCAAAATTTGGCTTTCTTCCTGGCCATCTCAGTCTTCCTACTTCTTGCGCCTTACCCTTTGCAATCCCTCCACAAAGCCCCCAAGCTGCAGTTGAGCAGTCATTTGCCAGGGACAAGCGCAGCTGCACGGGCCCCGCTCGGGGAGCAGAAAGCCTTCGGCGCGGGTCTGCGGGAGCCGGGAGCAGCTGGGCGCAGGACCCTGCCTTGCCGCAGCAGCACGGGGAGCCCACACAAACCCCTCTGCTCTAGGGCACGAGGAGGGGCTGGGATAAAATCCAGATCCAGTACATGCCCTGTGCACCTGGGCAGCTTTTACTCCCAAATTTTAAGGCTGAGGTTCTCAAAGCCTCCAGGAGAGCCCAGCTCTCTGGGGTAGTTTTGAAGCTCTCGTCCTGCGACCCTCCCCAAAACGTGGCTCCAGGCAGGGTGAGGGCTCTGGCACCCGCTGCTCAGAGAGGGCTGCCGAGCAGCCAGCAGCACCTGAGACCTCTCCCCTCCTCTCCCTGCAGTGGGCTGGCTGGAAATATTTCCCAGCAGAAACTTGTTGTCTCTTGGGAGTTACAATGCCATTTGTTCTAATTCTTGTTGACATTTCATTTCACACACTATTAAATGAACCCCTTCAGAAGGATGAAACAGAAATGTGCTTTAGAAGAGAGAAAAATAATGTGTGCTTTAGGACAAAACAAGCTCATGATTTATTTTTCTGATATAGTTAACATATATGGTTGCAAAGCCTCCAGCCAACCTTAAGCAGTACTGCTCTATTGTACATAATGCTGCACTTGGCAACTACGGCAGCAAAGTCGCTAACGTAACGCCACATGCTTCTATTATTATTGCCATTCTTAAACCAGTCATAGTATTTCTAACTAAACTAATCTTTCCCTTTGTTTATAAGTAGAGTTGAAATGCTTTCTGTAAATATCCAGTTTTGTATCTGCAATAATACAATACTGGATAATGGAAGGACAAGTGTAAGGGAACTTAAATGAATCATTTTTGATTTGACCAATTCTGCAATGACATACTATATCAATCTCTTCTGTACTGGGTCTGTAGAGTAAGCAGTAATCCTGACACATTTTATACCTTTCTTTGAACAATATAAAATGACCATTAGTCACTAAAGGTAGCTGTGAATCTCTTTTACTGGCAAAATGGAGGAAGGAGGGAGAGGGACGTCCTGGCCCAGGCAGTCTGGGGCAAAAGGACACGCGGGATGGTGGCTCCGAGAGCACCGCAGGGGACAGGCCACTGCCAGGGGGGACCGCAGCTCCCAGCTTTGGTGGGGTCACGTTACACAGAAAAACCACAAACTGACGTGAGCAGAGCTGAAAAATACGGCAGTAAGAACGGCTGCTATAAAAACACAGTTTCCTCCTGCTTTCCATGGGCCTTAACTCCCAACGTGCTACATTTATATTCTGTGGTGATTAAAGCTCAGCAAAAATCATTAATACTGAGACTTCCCTCACTGTATCACGTTAAGAAATAGACTTTCTTACTTATTTAAAGAAAATAACCTCCTTCTTCCCTTCTAAATCTGCTTCCTTAGGGGAAGTGTAATACTGCAAAATGCTGCGAGGGAGTCCATTTGTATATGGCTAATCAACGATTTTATGAATACTGTAAAAATACAATTTATGGGGATAAACGAAGGCCGTTATTTGCAGAAATTACACAAGTTCACAATGGCGATGCATCAAAGCACCTTGCAGGGAGGTGTTCCACAGCATTGCCCTGTGGGCTGCAAACCTGGGGATGAACTGAGCGGTATTCTCTCCATCCAATACCTGGGCAAAACAAGGGGCAGCAGGACAGACGCGCTGCCCGACCGGCCGAGATGCCGGCAGGACCGTTACTCTTCTAGCCCAGTACCTGACTCTGGCTGCCAAAAAAAATGCTAGAAACTACCATGGGGAAAAATTCTTCTGAAACAAGAAAGAATTTTGAGGATGATGTGAACGTCTACTTTCTCCATTTTTAAATTAGGATTATGTCATATAATATCCTTAAAGATATTCCCCAGGGCCAGTCCCTTTTACAGTGAATAATACCTAATCACCCATTTCTTCACATATAATATACTACCGCCTTCTAAATTTGTCAATCTAATTAGCTCTTTCCCCTAACACTCAGTATGATTAAATCTGTATTAAAACTTTCTGTGCAGCACAAGAGCAGACACACCTGAGCATTTTCTAAATTTAGCAGAGGACAATATTTAATGGGTTATTTTTAATGGATGCTGGAATTGCTGCATAAATGAATTCTGATTTGAATTTCCTAGCCTCCTTATTTTTTCCTCAGCTTCCTTAAATTGTATATCAAGCAGATTAGAAAGAATAACGGAGAAACCTACCTGGTACCATCCATCAAGTATCTTTCAGAACTAAATTAACAATGAGCACTTTATGCAAAAAGAGGAGGAAGAAACTGGGTTTCCTTATACTTCAGCTTCATCATTTTATAAGATGTGTCAGACTAGACACATTTGGACTCATCTCGCAGTTTCCATGTGCTTTAAACAGGGCAAATGTAAGGGCTGGAAACAATTCCTGAGGATTTTCATAACTTGCATTTAATCCAAATTTTAGAAAGATTTGCATGTATTTGGGGTAATTAAAAGGCCCGTTTGTGCATTGTGGAGCAATGACCTGATCTCCTTTTCACAGACCGCATCAAAGTTACTGTTGATATGAATCATCAACGCACCACAAATCATTAAAAGATTTGTCATGCACCAGCACTCTGCAGACTGCAAGTGCGAAGGCAAAGCCGCTTGCCCCGGCAGCCTCGCCAGCCTGTGCCCCGCTCGGCATCCGCGTGTGAAGCCACGTGCTCCAGGGGAACCTGATTTTCTTCTTCCTCCACTCAAATCGTGGGGACTCCTCGGGGCTCAGCTCTGCAGACCCAGAGGAGATGGGGGATGCCAGGTATGGCACTGACTCACAGCACTGGGAAATGCAGCCTCTGCACCTCTCAGAAGAGCGGAGCAAAAACTTCCCCTGCACTCTGCTGGCTCCACTGCCCGACAGGGAAAACTGGCTCTGCTCTCTTCCCCAGAGCCCAGGAGATGCTGAAATTTGCCCTAAAGCTACAGGCTCAGGGGTTATCAGAGTCGCGCAGAAGCACAGGGTAAGAGGACTGTGGCAGATGTTCCCCACCAAGGAGATCTCCTGTTAGAGCAACCCGACTGCGTCAGATGCAAGAGCTGAGCTGTCTCAGCCTTGGAGAACAGGAGCGACTCAGGGCTGTTTCCTGAGCTTAGGGGAGAATTTAAGTTGCTCGGTGCAACTGGCAACTAAAGAGGCAAAGCAGGAAGGACAGAAGACCTGACAATATCAGCTCTAACAAAAAAGGGTAAAAATCTGTGATGGGTTCTCTTCCAAATCCTTTCACCATCATTCATTAGGCAGGTAAGATGGGAAACCATGCTGGTGTTGCTGGGGGCTCTCGACTTGCCTTCAGAAAACCCCACAAAAGTCTTTGCATGCCTCTAATTGGAATACCTTCTGTTGCCAGCGCAGGAATTCATCTGAACCGTGTTGTGAGGGTTGAAAGTCGGTTCTTGGCCCATTTAACTATACAGCCACCTCTTTCATTAGAGTCCACTGGCAGAAAGATAACCAATTCCATCTTCATAATTACAAAGACATCCACAGCAGGAGACAATAAGGTTGTTTCTTACGGAGGATTTGAATTACTTCAATTATCGTGTCTGAAGCCTCCTATTCAGGGAAGCGTGAGGTTTGGGAATACTTTAGAGCAATCAATTGTGCCTGATTGGTTATATTCAATAAAACTAGATGGGAGAATCTTTTTTTGTTCCCTTTAGGCAATACAAGCTCAAAGACTTGTAAAATCTCTGTGCCCCCTTCAGGGCTGTCACTTGAACAAAACAAAGGCACAAGCTGGAGGAAGGAGAAACTAATATTCTGGGTGTATTTAGGCTGCTTCTTCCTGAAAGAACAGTTTATCCTCACACATCATCCACTGAATTCAAAGGACCGTGTTAGGGGAGGTCAGTGCCGTTACCCTCCCTTCACAAGTGAAGAAACCGAGGCACGCAATGGAAAGTGATCTAGGAAAAGGAATCACTTCTGCCTATGTTATAAAGGCAACAGAAAAGGAGATCCAGTATGTTACTGTGCAAGGCTATACCTGGCTTCCAGTAGAGTACAGAAGTAGAGCAGGAAGATGTCACGAACCCATCCCTGACCAAAGGACAGATCCATTCCCAGCGTGGATTCACTCTGCAGGCAAAGTCCAGCCAAGCTGAAGTTTGACCTCCAGTACGAATGAAGTTCTCATGGCTAATTAAAATGCACTTTTTCTTTCTCTTCTTTCTGCTAGTCAATGAGATAAACAACAGGCTAGTGGAATACAAAGAACTTGCTTTGTGCATTGTGGATTCTCAAAGATGCTTTACAGCATTAGATAGCAAACACGGAAGCTGAGCTGACGATGTGTTTATTTGTGTATAAATATGTGTTCCTCTAGTGTCACTTTTGGCATGGAAGAAAAGAAACATGTTTCCTCCTAAACATTTCAAAACGGCCAGAGGATTTAAAGTGTATCCTCATTAAAAGATTTGTAATCCTGTCTCTGGAAGGCATGCAGAAAAATGGGTATGTCTCAAAAACCTACAATACATTAATGTTTTTTACATAATCCACTCCTATTTAGCCAGACCTCCAACTTACATTTAATTTGAAGCATAGCTATGAGTTCAGATTGATTCTACATTAAATAGAAACTCTTTGCTGATTTGAGGCCATAGCTATGAACTTACTCTCATCTCTAGGAGTTGTGGCTGACATTAAGAACTCCACCAAATCTCTGAACATCTCACTGGCTCCTAGCTTATTAAATTTCCTAAAAGTTTTCCCTAAGAAAAGATTATTTTTCTCTTCATTTCCACCTCTGATCAAAACCCTAACACCTAAGTTAGATTATCCTGTTAAACTAAAACCAGATAATACTTTCAGGTGTGTTTCTTCATTAGCCCTAAAAACTCTTTTGGGGAGGTAGGAGAATTGTTCTTTTCAAGTGAAACATGTATTTATGAAAGCTACAATTGCTCTGCTCCTGATAACAACACGTTCAGCACTCCACGCTGGATCAACAAAGCACTTAAGCACATATTTCATTTAGGCAGGTGTTCAAATCCTACTGCCTTAAGCAAAGCACATCTCTAAGCGGGTTTCCATACAGACTGGTTTAAGCATCAGCTTTGCTGTTCTCTGGCCTACAGCTTAGCCCTTTTCTGGTAAGCTGCCTAAGACAGCACCACTGCCTCTTTCAAGAGCTAGACAAAGTTGCAGAAAGTAATATCGTGCACTCCCCAAGGAAATTAAAGTGGTCATGTTGGAGCTAGTTTCTGCAATGGAGAATGAAAGATGCTTGCATTATCAGTGAAGTATAAGATACTGTGAAATAGGGCTGTGCTTTTGCAGTTCATGCCCAAGCTGAAGCTCCATCTTATCCCAGGACAGCCTTGCAGCCTGCTCCTAGGTTTGCTTTGCAAAGAAAAGGAGGACATAAGTAAAGAAAAAAGTCTTTTTCATTATTATTTTTTTTAAGTGTCACCTGAAGGTTTAAATTTAGCAATTACAAGTCCCTCTATGCTTCTGCATGAATTTTTAAATATAGTTATTAAAAATAAGATAAACCCTTAGCATGATGCACCTTACATAACTTCCTCCACAATCTAAAAATAACTTGTACAACTTTCTAGTACTCGGTGTGCATCACAGCAATTATAGGAGAGGCAGGTACCCCGACTGCAGCACACGCAGAGCTCGCACCTCACCCCATTCCTCACCAAGATCTTCCTTTACAAGAGCTTTAGCCTTTGGGTACAGAATCTCCACAGTGAAAGGGGTGAGACAGCCTCCTGCGACAGACCCGACCCTCGCTGCACCCCAAAACCCAGCTCTGGGGGTGCTGGGGGCGAGGCGCAGCCCGAACCCCTCCCTCGCCCCAGCTGGGCACCCGGAGCGGGGATCGCCCCTCGCCCCACCATCAAACAAGTCGGATGGGCCTCAGGGCTCCTGGGTCAGCGAGGAGGCAGCTGCACGGGTACAGCTGTATGGCGGGGATCTGGTCGTCTTTCTGCACGTGGCATTTCTTTACTTACTGCAAGCACATATAACATTTTAAAGAGCTGCTTATGTCTGGAGAAACATAGCTCTGCATTGTAGCTTGGCTCCTGACTAACCGAATTACCAGAGAATCCTAAATCTTATGTTATTCTGGTCCAATAAATATTAAAGTCAGGGAAAAGCTCATTAAAAGTCCCAAGAGTATAAACACAAAACAGAGCTATCTTTGTATTTGTGCTGAAATCGAACAACACATTAATAGTGCTTCATAAAATCTTCCGTGTATCGGTCTATACAGCTCTGCAGCTGAATCCTCTGCTACGTACGATGGGAGGACCAAGCATGAATGCTCTTCTGTTCCAGATAAAGTTCCTGAGACACTCTCAGAAGCAGCCAAAAAACTGGAAGCCAGTAAGAATTGCGGAGTGGAAAGAAATGACCATGTGAGAATGATAAATGCATTGGAAAATAAGGAGAGCGAGGATATATATCAGCATAGGTATATAAATCATGTAGATGCATGATGAATTTGTTATGCCAGCTATGCCTGTTGAACTGTTAAAGCAATGCTAAAATATGATTGAGGCACATGTGAGAAACTCTAGGCAAGTCTCCCAGGCCTTCATCCCTGTCTGGAGTAAATTATTATAGCTGTACTCACCTAAGTTTACATTAAATTAGGATCTAGCCAGTTTTAGCTACAGAGAGAATTATTACTGAGCATACATCAGGCAGAACCTCATTAGGCAGCCAGGCACACGTTTATTTTCTATTTCCCAACTGTATACCGTCCCAAGTCTATCCACTACCTCAAGCTTTCTTCTCCTAAACACACCCACCCCCCCACCCCCCCTTCAGATGAACTTCACCTCATAGCATGGCCCTGAACCGAACCCTGGGGCAGGAGCTGGGGACCAGCACGCAGGCAGGCAAGGAGCGTGGCAGGGCACGCGGGAACCGGGCTCAGGACTTTGCGATCCTCCCGGGGGGAGCAGCAACCCTTGGCGCACGGACCCTGCGGAGCCGATGCTGCAGCCTTGCCCTGGCTGCTGGAGCTGGCTGTGCATTTGTTTTCAAGCGAGGAGCCAGGTCGGACAAGACCCCGGGAGCCCTGCCTGCCCCGGGCAGCAGGCAGCGCCGCTGCCAGGCTGCTGTGCCACTGCCTGCGGTCCCCATGCCAGTTTGCTGTGTCATTGCACAGCTATTTATAGACTCACGGTTGTATCCAGGGAACCGGAGGATGTTGACTAGTATTCTTCTATGAATAAAACATGGATATTTTCCGGGCTTGAGAAGCAAAGAGCTGCTTTAAGATTTAACGTTTTTCTCTCTGATTGGACTCAGCAGCTGAGCTAGTTCCTTGTACTTCAGACACACAAAAAAAGGATTTGAGGCTTGGCCTAAGAGCATACATTACAAACACTAAGTCAATATGTCCTTTGCTGTGACAAAATGGCACTATTCTATCAATATTATGGAAAAAATGATAAAACTTCAGGAAATTTGCTTTTTCTGCAGATAATATCCTTTTCCCCAGTTTTTCTTTCCCCTGAAGTCACAAGATACCCTTCCTTGTCAAGTGAGCACAAAACATTTCATTCTGAAATTTCTTTGGATAATACAGGCCTTGGTCATTTTTCCCTCTCTGTAATTATAAATGGAATTTAAACAGAAGGCGTGTCCACGTATTTTCCAAATACTAAATTGCACAAGAGGAAACGTTGCTTACTTCCCTTTCCTGATGCCCAAGCAGAAGCTGACTTTCAAGGGCAGGGGCTGCCCACTCTGTCCTGAATTTGTACTACTTGGATGAAATCCAACATCACCAAAAATCTTCACTAGCCATGGAAGACTAATGGGGACCAGATCAGTGTAATAACAAAGACAGACAGACAGGCCAATGACACCCTTGCCCCTGCAAAGGCTGAGACTCCTCTTCTAGAAACATATTCAGGGAAAGGGCAAGACTCCTTCTTACTGATGTGCCTTTATGCTATTCTGGCTTTGTAGTGGGGAAAGAAGGAGCCTTAAAGTGAATGCAACGCGATTTATTCCTACCCACAACCTTTCAACCGTCAGCTTAGCGAAGGGAAGGGAGGCAGGGTGCCTGGATGTTTAGCTTTAAGCAACCTAGCTTAGGTACGAAAAGCAATGAAGGCATTGCAGCACACAGCGCAGCACGTGGCTTTTCAGTGGGATAAATGAATCTAAACTGAGCTCTGCGCTGTTGCAGCCAGGCTGCTTCTGGTACATCCCAGCGTGCTAGCACCAAACCTGCTTTGGGATCTCTGCGCTGCAAGGAATTCACCCTCGGTCTGTCCACGTCAGTAAACAAGGGGTCTGGACTGTATCGAATGACACAGGGAATGGCCCAAATATTTCACCCTCTCCTGGTTAACACACTGAGTGTTTTCATTTGTTTCCTGCTGAAATCCCCATTTCTTGCCCCTCCTTCCTATCGCCACACATTTGCTAGAAAGCATCCGACCTGATATATACTGCACTATTCCAGCTTTATGCCATCCTTATGCTACAGAGTTATATCAGCATAAAACCAATAGTTTATCACGGACCTGCTACACCAGATCAGTGGACAGATAGGTTGAGAGAACAAACAGGAGATTCGCCGCCTCTCAGGCACAACGTGTCCTTTTGCTGATCAATAAGAATACACATCCTGTTCCCTGCAAATTAGCATGTCTACCCCAACCTCTCTCTCTCCCTGTTGAAAAATTAATGCCAAGTTTCCTGCTGTGGCATCTGAAGTGACAAGAGGAAGGTCAATTTGGTGGATACATTTCTGCATACAGTTTTGAAGTAGGTCAAGTAATATAGGACTTGGCATCGCTCTCAAAGTAATCATAACTGGAATTAAATTTAGATTTCAATAATGAAGGCACTTGAAAAAGTCAAAACTCCAGGCCTGCTTCTGTGGCCCCTCGTTCCTGCAAGAGCAACCCCATGACTCTATAGTCACCTCAAAGGATGGATAACATACAGAAATTGCCAATTCACCCAAGAGAGTCTTTTACTTTTTGCCACTGTTTTTGTCAATCTCCCTGGACAAATCACCATATGGTTAAGCATAGCGCTTTCATGACAGCTTTCACTGTAAAATTTCAGTTTATTTATGAGCTCCTATAACATACATAACCATATAACTGCCTCTGCAAGACGAATAAATACCATCAGCCTATGCTTTTACAGCTGAGGATACTGCAGCATGGGAAGATGAAGTGAGCTGCCCAGGTGTGTACCGCAATGATGGGACCAACCCAGAGAGCACGCTCAGATTCTCCTGGTACTTAATCTACATTACTCAGAAAGCATTCTTTTCAGGTTCAAAAAGGCTTGGGTTTAATGTATACTTTTCACAGCTCACTAAACGGCTTGGTTTGAGTTGGATTCACAAGAAAAATACCAAAACGTTGCAAGAAGTCTGTTTCTCAGTGTTTCAAACCATCCTACGTTAGAAACCTCGCAAGAAGAAAGCCTGACCTAATGAGATTACCCAGGCTACTATTTTCAGGGCTAACCACACTGAGGAAGAACAGAAAGAAAAGCACATTACTGACTGAGAAATAAAATAAAACTCATTTTCTGATTTATTCTGTAAATCAGAATGCTAAAAGAACCTCTAAGGCTATATTAAATCCGTGAAAAACGTAACACCAAATCAATGTTAAAGGCCATCTCAGCATCCTTTTATCTAACCAAAATTGTAAACACACTGCTACATTCCCAAAGCACAAAATCCATTTACACTTTGCATACTTGAAAAGAAGTCTAATGCATTTTGAAAACCACAGACTTAACTGCATGCTTCTCCCATTTAATACAACAGGACTTACGATTTGCAGGAGGCATAAAAGGCAAATTGAACCCTACAGTTGAGCACAAAATTTCAGATTCCTGGCAGAGAGGCAAACCTAGTGATGGGGAAAATGTAACACCAGAAGAGATCAAAGCAGGGTAAGGGATGACCAGAAAATACAGGGAAAAGTCATGAAATGTAGACTCAGTGTGCAACTTCCTGCAGTACTTCTCTGAACCCTTAGCAGATGATTTGTAACAATGACAGGGAGTCAGTTTGCAAAGCCAGGTCCCAAAAGGACGTTACTTCTTGTGGATAACTGCATTTCAGAGCTACCCAGGTCTTGTTAGCTTTGGGTAACAGAACTGGACAGCCAAACTCTGAAGGAAAAGGCTGCTTTGGCTCTCCAAGTTAGTGCTGCTCTTGTCAGCAAGCACGAACACGGCCTCCCTGAAGAAGCTGGTGCATCCTCAGGGAGACTTAGATGCCTTCATCCTACTCTGGCCATTATCTAATGGCAGGTCAGTACTTCTACCTGAAAAGTGCAAGCTTAAATTTCTGAATATGGCATGGAAGGAGAAAACTCTGAAACCACACAGACATGATCTTCGAAAGACAGGTCTCAAGACTTCTAAGACTTGTAGTTGTTTGAAGACTTCCATGTAACTAGCCATCCACCCATACGTGCGCATACCCCTAACAATTATCCAGTGGCTTTTGGTCTCTTCACGGACATCTCAAAGTGTCCTGCAAGGCTGTAGAAGCACCGAATGGTGAGCTCGTCACCTTGGAGCCCTCCTTAAACTCTCTGCCCTGTTCTCAGCACTTACACTCCCACAACCTCTGTGAAGCCCACGATTTTGGAGAAGCATAAACACAGGTAGTATTTTTCCCTCTGCTTAAAATTAGAGGGGCAGACATTAAGCTTAGTTTAAACTGGTATATACACAGCAGAAAGCTGAGAGCTTATCCACAAGTGGTCTAAAGCATGGCACAGACTCAAATGACTCAACACAACAGATGCTCTTTATACCTGTCTGACTTTCTGCACAACATGTGCTTTGATCCAAAAGCTTTTATGGTAATGCTTGAGCCAAAGACCGCTGAGGAAAACAGAAAGACTCCTGTTGACTCGAGTAAGCCCTGGATCAGGCTGTCAGATGGAGGAACTGAGCATCAGTTTTGGAGTCAGTAATGTAAAATGCGCACACGCAAGATTAAGAATATGCTCCTGTGCAGTCGCCATGATAACTTACATTAATTCTTCCTCTATTTCCTTCCCCCCACAAAAATACCTTTTAGCAATGGTCTGGGAACAAAGTATCCCTCTAGGGAATCTCTGCACACTGCCTGGCTGCTGCCTCGTCCTCTCTCCAGAGATCAGGTGTTGCCAAGACAACCCGCGAGGAAGGAGCTGTGCACGGGCTGCGGAGAGCGTAGCTGGCCCGAGGAAAGGGGCAAGGCGTCGAGCAGGTTGGGAGCGGATTTCCATGGAAAAATTGAATGCTCACTTTGGAGGGGGCATATGAAATGACCAAGGATAACGTTTGTCCGTCCTCCCTTACTGCCTGCGCGGCGGCATGCCGAGTTTCCCGGTTCTGACACAAAGTTCTGAACTGTGCAAATAAATCCAGAAAAAGACGGGTTCACTGCTGCAAGCTGCCTTGCAAAGGAAAGAAACCCGATGGGGCTCCTGCGCCTTCGCTTTTCAGTCTCCCACCGTTTCCTTTTCTCGCCCTGCTCCTCTCCCATCTCCATCCCGTATCCAGCAGGTGTTTCCATGGCAACACCACGTAAAGCGATCCTTCCCTCTGACATGGGAGAAATGTTGAATGGCTGAAAAGAATTGGCTTGGGAAAACCTGGAAATTCAACTAAAAATAGGAAAGGCAATAATGGAAGGTGATGGTGGAAAGCTGCCTGGGGACTTCGAACCCTTTCTGGAGGTCTCGTTACCGGCTGAATGCAATTTGCTGTTTCTCTTTCACTCTGATGAGAGGAAAGAAAGATTTTTGTTTTCTTGTAAGATGTGAAGCATCTCTGGCAGTGTTGTCCCTTCATTCAAGCCTATTATTAGCAGTAATTCTCCTAATTCTATTTTATCACATAGAAATGATTCTGAGGGACCCAGAGAGCAAGGAATGACTAGCAGAGACCCAGATTCCCCCCTAAGGAATGGCTTCACTTGAAAGCACATACCGTACAGTAAATCGGTGTAATTTGTGCTCTGATGTCCTGCACGGCTTTACAACAAGTGACAAATCAATCATTATACAAACATCCTTTGATAATCAGTGTGGTTACATTAATTATGATAAATGCTTTTAGCAGCTGCAGTATGTGGACGCAATGCATAATTGCATAGGAATCATATTACCCTACTTTTCTATTCATGTCCTGAAGTACAAAGTCTCTCAAAAATTGTCATACTTGAACAGCTGAATGCAGAGTTTACAATCCACTCTTCCAAGGGTTTAATTGTAGAAAATGCAGAGTCCATTAGTATTACTGTTATTAAATATTAAGTAATATTCCTTGAAAAAGAACCATTACCACTTTACAAATATACAGGAGGACTATATCAGTTTCCTGACCCAGGGGATTAATTGTAGCAGTTGTTGCACAGCAACACGGTACAGCAGATTAGGACCTCACCTAATGAATAACACCGCATCCAATTGAAATTGCAAGGAAATTTAGCCTGGCAGAATGCAATTACAGAAGTCTAAATCTGATTGGATTGCAATATTGCTGTATTCTTAAAAAGTGCATCCGTAATGAATGGTAAAGATCAATAGATGAGGAACATGTAATTCCCATTGG
This sequence comes from Fregata magnificens, assembly GCA_013389945.1. Classification (NCBI taxonomy): domain Eukaryota; kingdom Metazoa; phylum Chordata; class Aves; order Suliformes; family Fregatidae; genus Fregata; species Fregata magnificens. Next base: position 308,303 of record WAAD01015343.1, on the reverse strand, counting down.
CCTGAAAGACACAAGAGGGGTGGGGGCTGAAAGGTTTCGAATTAAAGCGACAAATTTAAACAGATCAATGGATACATCTACACATAATGAACCTCAGGGATTCAATGCCACAACACGTCATTGGGAGTAAGAGTTCAGCTTCCTTTTCAGAAAGGCTGGACATTTATATCAAAAACAGGAATTGATGGTCAAAATAATACAATATGAATTTAGAAAAGGTTATAATTCTTTTGAATTAATAGAGAACTGTCCTTGGTGGTAGGTTTTCGTCTCACTGCCTGCTCAGGGTCTCTTTTCTTCAGAAGCAATTCGCATTTGTCACTGTGAATGACAGGATGCTGAACTGGACAGATTTCTGGAGCAACTGCTCACAACAGTGCCTGTGTTTATATTCCCTCTCATCCTAATGATTGCAAGGAGTCAGACCCTTGGTTTTACATCGTGTCATCGTGGAGCTTTAAGAGAGTCTTTCAGGGGATTTTGGTAAAGCAGAACAGCTATGTTAATGGTGTAGGAAACTGAAAGCACATGTTTCAGCACTTGCTACAGCATCTGTGTTATTCCTGCAGTAAAACCATTGCTGCAAAAAGAATTTTAAGCTCAGTTTTAGGCTAGAAAGACCTCGGTTGTTTGGATAGTAAAAAAAGTGGGCACGGCGTACATATTTGGATAGACTCTAAACCAGCACAGAGAAAGGAATGAAAGCGCACAGGAGCGCTGCCTTAGGAAGGTAGCCGAATGGCTCCTCGGCGTTCCAGCTGCCACTTCTCATCTGGCACAGACAGTGCGGTTGAGATGATGGAACAGTTTGACAAGAGCCTTGATATTTTAGTGTTACGGGAAATCAAAATGAAAAAATATGCAGGAAGGCTCCAGCTGAATCACAGCCTGGCCTTCCTGAAACAGAGAGGAATTGCCATACAGATCACACAACCAGCCAGGTCCGAGCAGGAGCCTCGACAAGGAAAACTCCTGTTATGCGAACTCAAGCTGGGAGCGAGCGTTACAGCAGCCTCGTGGCATCCCGATGCCCTGGAAGGAAGCATAACAACGATTTGCAAAAGAGCAATATTTAAAGCATAAAGATAAGTAGAAATTCTGCTTAAAGGACTATTTAGAGTGGATTTTCCCCCAGAAATTGACTTTTTAAGACAGAGAATTTTCATAAAAATAATGAGGGCAGTAATAAATTCTGAGTCTAAACATCCTATTCCCAATGCTTTATACTTCGAGACACCCATTTTACAGGTTAAGGGATCCATCTTATTTGACGCATGTAGCGAGAGACTTTGCAGAAAGATTTAGAAAAACACTAATTGTGTTTTCAGGAAAAAAAACCCACCACTTCAGAAAAAAGGAGACTGAGTAGACACAAGTCTAAGCAGACTCCTGAAGCACCTCCATGAGATCCCTTCTGCTGCCTTTTACTCCCTTATTCTTTAGGCTTTGACCAGAGCCATTTCTTTTCTTCTGTACATGAGTTCTCCTGAGGAACCAGTGTCCTCAGGTCCTCAGTGATCCAGCAGTCCCAGTGGTCTGTCCCCACCTTCCCCTTTGCTACTTTCAGGGATGTAAATCAGCACAGTTCCAGTAGTCGTATCACTTTCTAGCGAAGAGGGGTTTAACCCTGTATTTTCATCAATTTTCCCTAAACCTCTTGGCATTGAAAGATCTGAAAATAAACCCTCTTTCATATTTGGTGTGGTTTTGGAGTCCGATTTAGAAATGGTTTGAGAAGAGCTTTTTTCCTTCCTTTTTAGCCTTTGTATCAGTCATTTTATCTGATATATGATAAGCTCAGCTGAGTTTAAACTGATTCATCCTATTTTGTAATGTTTAAATGTACTTTGCTGAAGCTCCATCATAATGTCACACACTTTTAAAATGAATAATTCATCCTGCCCACCTCTTCTGAAATGCCAAAAGGATACTGCGCCTTACCAGATAGAAGCAAATACCTTTACTAAAAAGTACACAAGGAAACAATATAATTTGAGAAAAAATACCAACCCAAGCCGCACCACTGCAAATCTCAGTACTGCGATCTCACATGGGAGAGCACGTTAAGACCCTGAAGGGTGGGAGAAGGGTCTTTTCCAGGGAGGGGTCAGACCAGGGATTCAGTTGTTCTCTGCATTAGGCTCCGATGGCTCTGTGCTTTCTAACAGGAGTCAAGAAGTATCTGAGAATCACTGGCAGGTGCAGATAAGACTCTCCTAGCAAACGCCTGTCAAGGAACTGTGCAAGAAATGACATTGATTTTATCCCCATGCTGGTACTATTTCAGGGAGAGCCTTTGTCAGTTCTATATTTAGCTGCTGTATTATGTACCTTGCTAATAGTCAGGTAGAGTTTTGTCCGTTTTGAACCCAGCAGGGATCAGGTTAAGACTCTGGAATGAATGCCACTTTGTGCGAAACTGGTGTTTGCCAACAGGAATAAAACACAGGTATAATGAAAGAAACCCGGAGAACTTCAAATAATAGGCAGAGGAGTTTCCCACAGCTGTATAGCTTTGGGTTTCCTGGTTTCCTGCAGCCGTCGTGCAATGGCACGCTCGCACCCGGGGCTCAGCGGGGTGAAACCTCCCACCCAGCAGCACCCTCCCCAGGGCAGGGGGTAAGTGGTCTGTGGGATGTTCACAGCTCCCAGAAACGCACCGCAGCGCTCCCCAGGAACACCATTACAGATGCCCCAGCCACTGGGAGGGGGGACACAGCCTGGGGTGGAGGAGGATGAAGGCAGCAGAAACCCCAAGCTAGGTCTCCAGGAAAAGAGGGTGTGCTAGAAGAGATGCGGAAGGGTCACAAACCCACGCTGACGTGCATTACAAGTTTTGTGTTGGTCCAGAGCAGAAAGCAGCATCGCACCCATTGCCCCCCTGGCTGGCGTCACCGCTGGAGCTGGCCCCTGCTTTGCTCATAGCCACTTGTCTGTCCGGCAGGAACCAAGAAGGAATTGTCTGAAGATGTCAAATAAGACATTTTGCCACAGGGTAGCACTGATAGAAAGGCAAGAGCTGGGCTCCTGGCTGGACAACTGAATGAGCAGGGCCATTTGCCAGAATCACTAGCCCCCCGGCAGCCCCCTGTGTGCCTCTTACAAACAGATCTCCAGCACAACAGAGCCCTCCACGATGCCGATAAATGCATCGTTACACAGCCCAGTATTTGAGGGCCTGAATTTTCATTTGTCTTTCATAAATATTTTATGCAAGGGTATTTTTACTGAATCATGGACAAGGCATGAAACACTCTCCACTAGAGATACTAAAGGCATCCGATCGCTTTTGCCGAACATTTGCGGCACTACTGGGAACACTGGGTGCTGTCACGCAGGGCACACCACTTCAGACACCGCCAGAAGAGTAAGGCAAGGACAGATTGTATCATACAGTCTTGCTTTTGTGGACACAGGCTTTCAGAAAGCCAAATTCAGCTCTTCAAACACCTTTTGAGTCTGGAATAAATAAAAATTTAAGCAAACTAAGAAAACCTGTAAAACTCCATAGTCATTTTCCATCAAGAGCCCCGTGCTGCTCATCAAACATTGAAGAGCAGTCTGTGAATATCTGAAAAAATGACCTCATTGTCATTCTTCAAATCTTCCCTTCAAGCCTCAGAGCGCAGCGATGCTTGCAAAAGAACACTAGATGAGTCTGGAGTACTGCGGCCACATGTTTTCACATTCACCAGCGTTTTTCCCACTCCCAACTATCTTTTTTTATATGGCTGAAATGCAAAATGAATGTGTCGGCGGAGCCCCTGTACACTCACCCAGGCTCTTTCTAAAGTAACTTGCTCAGGGAAAGAGAACAACGAGCCAAACATTTTAGTGCCGGTTGCGAATCTTCCAGAGTCTTAGCTACAAGCCCAAGGAGCTGAACCACATAAAGCATCGTGCTGCTATGGACGTTTCCCAGACAGACCTAATTGTCAGCACTTTGGGGCAGGGCTAAGTGAGAAGTGTTTAGACACCAGCTGAGGACTCTGTCCATAACGCCTTAGAAATGATTGAAATAAAACAACTGAATCTTCATTGGTCTCTAATTAATTTCAGAGGGCTGATTACAAGCACTCTGAACCCTGGTGAGAAACTAATGTGTGCGGGATCCCTTAAAAAGTAGGGTAGGAAAAAACAAAGCTATAAAACAAAAGGCGTGGCCTGAAATTGGGCAGAGAGCTGGGGAGGGCACAGGGGCACGTGCAGCACGTCCTGGTTACGTACAGCTCTGAGCAGGGCCACCCATGACAACGCACTAGGGATTATGTTGTTTCTGACACAGATCTGTGGCAAATTCAATACCTGTGCACGTTTTCAGCTCCTGATCAGTCACGCTGCATTCCTTTCAGACGCTGGATGCTCCTTGGGGAGCATGGGCAGAGACCCGGACCTGTTCAGAGGTCGATACAGCAATCGCCTCCTGGCTCGAGCGCGGTGGAAGCGGCGCAAGGTCCGCTCTACACCACGAGTCAAGTGAGCCGGTGGCGTGGGCCTGGCACGGAGGGGTCGGGGAGGAGAGACGGCTCCGACAGCACAAAAGCTCATGACTCACCCCCGGTCAGGCTTCAGACCGCAGGGACGGGGGAGCGAGGCGCTTGCTGAGGATTCACGAGGCTCCTACGGCTCACGAACAGACCTGGGAGCTGCTGCAAAAATAGATGCAATCTCCTGGCTGGGTGACTTCTCTGAACCCAGTGCTAGCGCTGGCTTAAGTGGAGGCAAGTCGGGAAAATACCTTCCTCTGCGTGCATCAGAGGGAAGGGGCAGCACATTGCATTTCAGCAGCGGGGTCTTCTGTAAACGATGGGAGGTGGAAATATCTGTGCGTCAAACAAGATATTCAGTGCTATATGTCATGCTGCTCCAGGTAGCGTGCCTGGTGCTAACCCTGCTCTAAGTGAAAAACGAGCCTGTCTCATCCCTCCAAGGGCTGAGACGCACGCTTGGGAGGAAAATTAAGTCTCCTGCAGCTCCTTTGGGAGGGCAGCCCTGCCTGCAATGGCATCCTGTCATCTCCGTGTTTGTCTGGCCCACTTAGAAAGCAAGCGCTAGGGACCTGACTTCTGTCCAAAAGTAAAATCTAAAAGAGAGCATATGGCATAGGTTTAAGCATTTGGCTACTGTTCTAGCTTGGGAAGAAGAGATAGCATCTAAATTTTGGATGCCAGTGAAAGCTGAAGGTCCAGCTGCAGAAAGTTCATTCCTGGGGGATAAGACCTGTTTAATGTGACTAAACTACCCTTCCACCGTTTCACATTCAATGAAGGAAATTGGGTGTGTGATATTTATCTATATATATCTCTATATGATTGCACAGTGTTTTCATAAAGCTTATGCAACTGATCAGTGGGGAGGGATGTCCCTTTCCTATATAACCCATCACTCCTAGACCAGCAGTGTTATTTATAGCTGTATATAAGAGAAAGTTATTAATTTCAGAAGTCTTGCCAGACTCTGGGCACCTAAATGCTCAGTGGGAGAAGCAAGGCAGAATGCACTAGTAAATAAACACAAGATGGGCCATAGGAGATCAAGGATTCATTAACAGCTTTTAAGGCAAGAAGGGAACGTTGTGATCACCCTGGTGCTGGCTGTTCAGTAGCAAAAGGCAAAACACCCATCTACTTGTAGATATGCCATAACTAGAGTGGGCTCCTGACTAATTTGCTTAGTTGTGAAAAACAGTAGTGTTTTCTATCAAGTTTGGTCACCTCTTTTTGCTATCATTATTTATAGGTTTACTCTTTTTCTCTGGTACCAGGCTGCTAGGGATGTTGCCAAGAGTTGCTAAGAGAGATTCTCTGCTCCAAAAGTCTCACAGCTCAGGAGGAGAGGATTTAAAAGTGGAAGGGATCCACTGTACAGATGAAAAATAGGGACATACAGACGGACTCCTGAACTATTCTGAACTCTGCCCCTGATCCAGCAAAGCAAATCAGCATTGATTTAAATGGTGCTTACAGCAAAGGAGGTGCTTAAGTGCTTTGCTGGATAATGACTAGGACACTGAGGGTCTTGATGGCTTCAGCCCAGCATTTCCTTGTGGCAGTTAAGTCACTTTTGTTGCATATTGCTATAATTCTGTCACTTCATGAGGAATATCAAGCTCTGTCTCCTACTAGCCATCTGCAAAAAGAAGTCAAATAAAACTCTGTAATGAGTTCTCACTGCAGAAATCTTTCCCACCATCCATGTTTTGGGCACCTTTGGCTTCACATCCCCATAGAAAATGGCCTTTCCTACATCTCATGGCTATGATCTGTTAACACTGAGTTTTACATTGCATTCATATCCCCTGTGACATGACTTAAATCTCAACCGAGACAAGGATAAAAGGTATGAAAATATCCAGTTATAGCTTCTTTATAAATGATGATTCCATTTAAGAACTAGAAAGTACTACTCAAGAGAGGATAAAAGATACCTTCTATGGGAACGCATAAATTTAGAAAGGGACACACAGCTTTCATGACTCATAGGAGGATTTACTATCTATATTGTCTCTTATCGTGCCAGTTTAAAGCTCATCTGTTGCAAATGGTTTCAAATTAAATTTCTGGGGTACAAACATGCAGAAAATGATCCACTGACTACAGTGCTAAACTAGGGGTTTGGCTGTGTGGGTTCATGGTGCTCTTCTGCTCTGGAGCCTATGTGACCATAGTATCTTTGTGCCTCAGTAAAGGTTGAGAGTCATCCAGCTCCTGCCATTACACAGATGAAGTAAGTTAATAAAAGAGACAGGGCAAACATCCTGTTTTGTTCTTAATTCATATCATTGACTAAGATGTAGCTTAATTAACAAACCTTCTCTCCCTAGAGGACAGTCTGACTACCATCACCATATGTAAAACACTACACAGTGTCGTTAGACACTGTTCTTTCTACTAAATAGCTGTATCACAATGTCACCATGATAACTGAACCTACTGTCAGCAGTCTAGACAGAAATGCCAAAGACGTAACAGGTCACAGAGACTTAAATACCCTCTCAGCTCTAGAGCTGATGGCTTTCGTGCTCATACACGGTATCAAGACCATGCGTGGAGCAGAGCTAATTCTTGCCGAATCATTCAGAGGCCTTTTTCTTGCTTGTAAATTATCCTCAACCTGGCTGCTCTCCTGCCACATGCATTAGCACGCAGCATTTCTCAACCAAAACGTCGAGCAGGCAAATCCTAGCCTGTGAATTGCTGTCAAGCCCTTCCCCAGTAATATTCCTCTCATCTGTAAGCCTATGACTCTGGTGGGACAGCTGGCACCCCCAGCCGCAGGGGAATGGCTCTGCTTGCTGGGACTCCCAAGTACACACTCGCTTCCCAACTGACTGTTCGCTGTTATTTATGCAAGCATTTACAAGACTTTTCTCAAACACTCCTCTCAGTAGCCTGGATGCAGGTGAAAGCACCTCAAAAGATGCTGCAGTTGAGGAGAACATCTCAGCTGCCACTGCAGCGTGTCAAACGCTTCGTCCGCTTCCCTCGCCCTTCTCCTCCTGCTGGCAAGCGTGTGCTGGGAAAAGCAGCAGGTCTGGGCACATGCCAGACCCATCCAGCCGGTCACACGAGTGAAAACGATGGGAGGTGGTAAAGCCTCACGCCAACCAAAGTAATAGAGAACAGGAGATTTTTGTGTTTGACAGCTAGATGAGTAATCACCCTGAATTCCCTACTTCACCCTAATCCCCCGCTGAGTCACTGGGTCCCTGTAGATACCCTGGGCTGGGTGACTCCTCTCTCGGAGGCTGCCAGGGATTTTTGCCATATGGCAACAAGGAGATTTGATTAGTTGACTGTTTCCTATTTGTTTTAATTAGCAGTTTATTAGCCATATGTTAAATTGCACATTTCAACTACTCAGCGGTGTTACTGGAAGTCAGAAAGTGTCTGGACAGGGTTTCTGTTGCCTCCTGAGCCACGTGGGTATTTGCTTTGAACATAACGTCACCTGGTGGGAGTGCTCTCCCTTGTCTCACCCTACCTCATCTCATCTCATCTTATCTCATCTCTTCTTGTTTTATTTAATCTCATCTGCCACCTCTGCCAGCACTGGGCAGGTCAGACCTCTGGCTGCCTACCAGAGCTGCTTGTCACATCGGTGGATGCCGATGGGCCTTGGCATTCCCAAGCTCTGGGAGGTCTGCTATAGGGCACCCAGGGACCTCCAGGGAGAACCTCTCAGATGAGTAATTTGGCGGCGCTCCTCTGACTGGGTAGCAGATTAACAGGAGCTTGAAACCTCTGCACTAATTACACTGTGGTGTTTGCACCTCTTTGTTTCTGCATTCCCATGGATCAGTCATATAAAAGTTAATGGGAACTAGATAAAGAAGGTCATAAACAGCAACAGAGTAGACCCAGTTTAAAACTCACTACAATATCCAGAGACCTGAGAGCAGTTTTCACCCAGCCCTAGCGCACAAGCTTTTATTGCAGACAGATTCTGGCACCAAGGGCTGCTACTGCCGTACATTTTACCAGCACACAGCTCTTTCTAAGAATAGCTAATCAGTTATTAAACAAATCCTGTACACCACCCCACTTCTTGTACGAAGCTACTGGAAATGTACTTGCAGCATGCGACTAAAAACACTGCCAGAAAGTACCGGGCAACTCAGGAAACAACCCAGACCCGTGTGGGTCCGACGAGGTCCGGCGGTGCTTTCACATGACGGCTGGCAGACCGCCGGGGGGAAGCGTGCCTGACCTGTCCCTGGCGCCGTTCAGCCGGCCACAGGACACTCCTGATGGGGGTGGCTAGAGAGTATGTTTCTTTTCCCTTTAAGAGAGTTGCCTTTTTAGGTTTTCAAATGATAATCTGATTTCTCCAAAGATGTGCCCGGGGCTTTTCCAGCTCCTCCGAGTTCTCTCAGTGACCGGCATTGATGGCATTTATAGACTTTTATCAAAGTTCCATCTTCCAGTGCTACAACTTCAGGTTTTACTACTTCTGCACACAGAAGTACATGAACGCGCTACTAATTTTACCCTTGGCTACCTTTACTTTTTCATATCCTTATAGTCTTTCACCATTATCGCACTAGATGTCAAAGTGATTGCACAGAATTAAACACCAAATTCTGGTTTACTGGCTAGGCTAATTTGTTTAAATTTGTTTGTTTGTTTCCTCAGAGAGCTATGAACATCATTTTATACACTCATCTCAATGGCCTCTCCATGACTATTTCCCTCCTTCACAGAACTGTTAAATATTTTGTTTCCCACTTGCACCTTCTCTTGGAAAACATCTTTAAATTAGGTGTTCTTGATTCCCGTGTGGTTTAGAAATGCAGATTCCTAGATGTTGGGATGGATTTTGTATCCTATTTTTTCCATCAGTTCAGGGGTTGTAATGGTCTAAAATGCAGCAACTTCGCTCTCTCAGATACTACCTTTAATCAACATGTTACTCTGATTCACTTTTATGCACTTGCTCCCTGTGTGGGTTCAAATCAAATTTTTAGATTCTAATGACTGACACATTTTTAAAATACATTTCAGTTGCATGCTTACAATAGATCCCAGGTGCACATTTGCAAGTGCAGATGATTACAGCCCCAAACCCTTGCCATTTGCAATGCAAAGGCCAAGCAGTGGGTGGAAGTGCTCACAGCCATGCTGCTGATGGGAGCAGGGTGGAGCCTCCATCACCCCTGCAGTGGCTCCTGATGCTCCTGGGCTGCTCCAGGGGCAGTGGAGCTGCCCCCTCCTCCCCCAGCACGGCACGCTGCCCATGCTGCCTGCCCTGGGCTGACAGCAGACACCAACACAGTCTCCAGCCTTTCTCCATCCCAGCAGACACACTGGTGCTTTCCAAGAGCCCAGGGTTGAGTGCATAGCTCTGACTTAACTAAATAATCCCGAGCAGGGCAGCAACACTGCTTCCCATGGCTCGATAATAGAGTTTCTCGACCTATCATGTTCCACTACCCTCAAAGCGATTAGTACATCAACCTATTAATACTCCATGTCCTCTCCCCAGCCCGGGGGGCAGTGCTCCCTGTAACTGCCAACAGTAGGGATGAAAACGAGGGAGAACATTTATTCCAAGGGTGGCATGAGGAAACTGAAACTATACAGCCATCCACCTAACAAGATCCAGCAGCAGCATCCCTCCCCCAGCCTCATGCCAAGCTCAGTAACATCTTGTCATCTCTGCTGTGACAAAGCATAGGTGCTCACTACAAGAGTACTACAAAGCCTTGCTAATGGAAGGCGACTTTGATTAGCAGGCCCTGGAGAAGCAGTTATACCCAACAGGGAGTCCTGGAGCTCGTTCACATTGCTCTTCCCTTGCTCACCTCAATCCAGCAAGCCCAAGCCTGCATGCACTGACATACAGGCAATTCCTTTTCTCCAGGAACCAGCTTCCCACTCTGTTTCAAACACGTTTCACGCACACATCCCTGAACCCTCCCCAGCTCCTGCGTTCCCCCAGATTGCACCGACCCGGCTCTCTCTGAGACACTGGAGTCGCAGACCTTGGACGTGACACCAGGGTCAATAAGCTCTGCCGGGCATGGGGCAGGAGGACATTTAACGCCACACTCCGGATGGCTGCACTGCCTATGCCACACTATACCGCATGGCGAACCTCTTGATATTGAATTTCTCAATATCTTGAGAAGCAGGCTCCCCCATACCCCACTCTGCTCACGGTCTCTCCCCACGAAATGAATCCCACCCATCCCAGCTCATCTGCTTTGCAGTGCAGAGGAATCACCGACACTTCCTGCAGCGCAAGATGCTCATTTGTGTACAGAGGCCATGAGAGAAGCCTCCCTCTAAGAAGGGATGAGGAGCTTCACATTTACTCTGCCTGGTATATGAGAGATTATAATATCGCTGGTCCTGTTAGTAAACACTGACAAATGTGACAAAACATGGAGATAATCCTTGAAGCCTGCTGAAACCAAACATTCTGTCCGATTTGGTAACAAGTACAGATAGAAACATGCTCTGTGGCCTCAGTGTAGTCATATTAAGTATTTAAAGTTACTTACTAAACACACAAAGGGTCTGAACTTCCAGCTGATCATTGGAACATGCAGATTCTGGGGAAGAATATGGAAAGGCAGGCATGCCAGCAGCTCCGCCTGGTTGTGAACAACTGGAAGTTATCCTTCAGCTGGAAAGTAAGACAAATGAGACGGTATTAAAGCATCAGACAAGAAAAGATGTTCTCTTTATTAAAAAATAGCAGTACATTCTTTACATTTAGCATAAAATCTGCTGTAATTACCTAGCAGTTGGAAAGCAATTTGCAACAGGCTTTATTGTTCAGCATCTGTACCAAATTCTCAGGGAAACATCCACCAGGGAATAAAGTAAAACGAGATGTGCCACAGTAACTACAACATTTAAATGCTTACACAATGGAAATTTCAGTGAAGCTTAAATGAGCTACAATGCAATTCTACTTTTGTGTTGCTGTTTTTGTTTTGTTACTTAAAGGGCTCTGGGTTTGAGTCCAGCTTCTTTTTCTCCTGTATACACACACCCACCAGGAATGCTATAATCCACACAAACTAGTAAGGTTATATTACAGAAGAAAAGTAATTGCCAAAAGAAAAACCAAGTCTATTGCAGCCACAGAACAAGAAACATTCTGGCAGGTACCACCACCAGGACGTCACTATTTATCAATGCAGGTACCTCTTTGGTTTTAATCTCTACAATAAAGAGAAAAGGTAAAATAGCTTGCAAGTTAACTAGTGACTTGCAAATTCAGCACAGCATCCCAGAGTAACTATTGCATCCAGTGGAGAAAACTGGAGCTCACACAGGGTTTTGTGGATGCTTAAAGGAAGCTACATTTTACTCCTGCTTAGCCTGGTACAAATCTGGCCTAACTTCACCACAAGTGAGACGGTCAGTAGAACTGTGATGGAAATAAATCACCTCAAGTTTGCACCAGTTAAAAAAAAAAAAAAAAAAAAAAAAAAAAAAGAGTTCTAGTTTTGCATCTCCCCGAGGCAGGGAGCGTACACGTGAGGCCATTCAGCAGTTCTGTCTCAGGTGTTGAAACCTGTGCCACGCAGGAAGGGAATACGAGCCCGACGCTCTCCAAACAGTTCCTACCTTCCCAGGGGACCTCACATGTCACGTAGTGACAACCATGAATTTCTTGGATGCCTGTTTATTCCTTCTTTCTTTCTTTTCTCACTGATTAAATAACATTCCTTCTGATTTAATTTCAGACCATCAAATAAAATAGGAATGTATCTTTGCAAGGAAACGTATCTTATGTTCCGTTCCAGCCTGAAGCTAAACAGCATAAACAAATTCATCCCTTTTGGTAATGAGGACATGATTGCAAGAGTGCTTCGAATTAAGGAATATTAACAAATTCCCTATATTTTTCTCCCATCCAGAATTATGTTTCAGAACTCTGCCTCGTGCTTTGCTACGCTACATTACCCTGTCCAATCAGGCTGTGTGCCCTCAAGCCTCCAAGCAGGTTATTAGTCTTACAAAATGCATAGGATTAAAAGCGCATGTCTTTAAGCTCTACAGGCTGAATTTTACTCAGCGTGATTGCATGGATACAAATGAGAACAGAGCTTGATTCTAGATGTTTACAGTACCATGCAATTTGCTTTAACATGCTGACTTCTGATGTAAGGCGAGTTTCACGCGGGGGAAGTTAATGTCTATGTCCTCTTTCAGATCAGAGCAAAGCACATTTGAATGGGGAAATCAAAGTCTTATTATTAGGTAAAATAATTCCCTCATTCAAGAGAAAAAGGAAAAATTCAACTAACGCTCAAAGAAATGGGATGATCTGTGAGTGAAAGGAGGCAATGTAGATGTGATGACAGGAGGGATGTGACTGTGTGCTCTATGGGTTGGTAGGAAAGCCAGGAATAATAGAGAGCAAGGAGAATCAGACAGACATTTACAAAAATCCTAGACTTTATTCAATGAATTATTTAAAGTCTATTTTTGATCTGGCACAGGAGGTCACTTGATCTCCAGAAGCGAGCAATGGGAGCCCCATCACTTCTGCCATTCAAAACTCGAACGAACAAAATGATAGGAAATACACAGCACAGAACCATCATCCCGTGGCTCCAGGGAAAGGACCTGAGTAGACTTCCCCTCTTTCTAGTATTTCTGTCTTGTTTGCAGCCCTGGGACTTCACAGGCTGAACTAGCTTCACTGGGTAAATACTGACACTTCCCTAAGCGTCAGTACACGTGGACCAAAGCTGTGGTCAGCTTCTTCGTGTCTGATGGCTTAGGTGTGCCATCACAAACAAATAGCATCAAGCTGGATGAGGCCTTTCAGACTTGCCAGATGACAGCATTAAGTCATAACAACCTAGCCTTGAAAGATTCATTTTAGTAAGACAATACTGAATACCGAAGAGGAAGGCTAGACGCTATCCAACAAAGCCTCTGAGCCGCTAAGCGGCCTCAGGAGCTTACCCCCGGACTAGTGGCCGGAAGCATATGAACATTGTGACGGACAAACTTTGTCTTTATTACAGCCTTGTCTAAGAGTTGGAAAAAAAGGATAGAAATATGAGCTGAAAGCGATGAACTAAATCACATGAAGGTTAATTACTTTAATGACTTAGCCAAGGTCTCACGCAGTATACTGCAGCAGTAATTTGGGAACACTAGTGTCCCAACCCAGTTCTACAGCCGTAAGATCATCCTTCCTACTTTGCTTCAGAGAGCACAGACAGATTAATGGAAGACACATCTTCCCCCACACACCCCGAGAGCTTCTGCAGACCTGACATCTCCAGCAAGCGTGCCCTATTCCCAGGATCTGAGGGAGCGCAATGCATTTGCGGAAAACAGAAAGTATATCTTAAGACCAAGGTTAATATCAACAGCCCAGTTTTCCAGGTCCACTAGGTGAGGAAGGCTTCGTTCACCAAACAGTCCCTCTATTCCCCCACCTTTCTTGAAGTCATGGAGGTGCTCATTCATTCTCTTTCTAGACTCTCTTTGATTCCCTGTCCTACAAATATCCTTGACAACAAGCTCCATGGTCAGAAAGGAATCTAAAAATGTACACTTGGTTTACCTTGTTCAGCACATTCACAGTGGCTGGGTTTTCCCATAAATAACCATACTGCTAAAGGTGAACACGAACAACCTGAGATATGTAGACACAGAGAGAACGAGTTCTGGGCAAAGCCGAGATACACAGTTTCTCTCACTCCTATTCAACTGCAGCAATTTCACATCTCTGGGAAGAAGGGAAAAAAGCTTCAAGCATGAGATTATTACATTTTGTACATTACACCCTAATAGAAGCTAAAAATAGACTCTGACGGTTGCTAAGTGCGTTTCAAATGGCTTTCCTTAGAGGTAAAAATGGGATTTTATTTGAAAAAGCAGAAGGTGGGATTTATAACATCTTGGGAAAGAGCTGAACAGAAAATCGCCAGTTGTCGGAATGGAAGAAGCAAGGAGTTTGCTATTCCTTTTCTTCTCAAGAGAGAAAGCAAGGGGTGTTTACTGAAAGACTATTTAGGGCTTCCTAGTGCACCACATGAAGAACACACACGCAAACTCACGGCACTTCTCATCCCCTTCCTTTGCACAAAACCACAACATTCTTACAGGTCCCACCACACCGTGGGGCACATCTACCCTGCGGACAGCAGAGGAAAGTAAAAATACCCCAGGGGGTTTCACGTGGCTAGGGAGGCACAGAGCCCCGTGCGAGCCAGTTTCCCTGCTTCACAGGGACAGGGTATGCCTGGCAGGGGGTTGGGACACTGGGACAGGAAAACCTTCAGCTTTAGCCTGATAATCGGGGTTAGAGCTCAGGTGAGTCTGAACCCAGTGCTCCACTGCCAGGTAACCTTCACCGCACCAAGCACTGAGGATGTTAACAGCTTTCAAGCTTCCACACAGACTAACGCCACTTCATAATTGCTTTCTGTTTAACCATTTGGCACGGCAGGTTTCATGTAGAAGAGCATGCGTAAAATAAAGCCAGGCATGTCATTGCAGTTAGGACAGTGTGTTAAGGACAAAGCCTGTCTGCCTTTCTTCATGGGTCTGAAATACTGAAGTGTAGGGACTGGCTGCCATTCTCATTAAAAGCACTGTGGTTATAATTTTGTAACTAAGAAAATGAACTGTTATAATAAAGATTGAGAGTTGTAACTGAAAGACATCTTATGTCTGACACACTCCAGGTATTAGGAGAGCCATTTCCTGCAGTAGTAACCGCTGTAGGACTAGGCAACTTGTTAACATACCTACTTGGCAGAAAACAGTCTCGAGATAATTAGAATTATGGCCATGCAAATAGCATGACTACACTATTCAAAATGTTAAGATGCTGTTAAAGCTTATGCAGAAACAGTTGCAAGCAGCCAGGGAGGGATGAGGTTGGGAAGGACAGTAACCAGAAGCTCAAGCATCTGAGGCACGCTTTGAAGCATCAGACTTTCTCTGTGACCTCGCAGCTCTCCAGGAATAAGAATCGCTATCCAGAGGGGACATTTAAAATGTTAGGAGAAGAGTAAAATAATGGTTCAAAGAAAACAGGTGTTAAATTAATGGACACTTATGCATTGATGTGGAAGCATGTATATTGAAGGGGGGAAAAAAAAAAAGAGAAACCTCATTTATTTTCTTGTATAAGTTTTTCATTGCAAACTCGCTGTGTCCTTATCAAGGCAACATATAAAAAAAAAGCATTATCGTGGCTGAGAAAGAAA
Source organism: Fregata magnificens (assembly GCA_013389945.1). NCBI lineage: Eukaryota > Metazoa > Chordata > Aves > Suliformes > Fregatidae > Fregata > Fregata magnificens. The sequence goes on along the minus strand of WAAD01015343.1, from coordinate 292,606 downwards.
AGCTGTTGTTAGTCAATTCTGTTAAGGGAGACAAACTTAGATACTTTTTTTACATGCATTGTCAAACCAGAGACCTGGGCTGTATGCATCTGTGGACAGTAATTGTGTCAAAATAGATAAGTGTCCTAGACTTACTCTGAACACGCAGTGTGGTTTCTCTGTTCCACCTTTCAAACAATGTCGATTTGTGGAGTGTTGATATTCAGAGGCATCTGTGGTTAATATGAGAATATCGCTCCAGTTCTGCATTTTATAGGAAACAAATGCATTGTTAAATGCACAGCATGGAATTTAGGGAGATAGCCGGGTATGCAGACAAACGGTAACTGCCTAGCTGGGTACTGGTTCTTCATTAGCTACGTTCATTGTAACAATTAGAGATGGACTTGGAGAGTGCATGGGGGAGGCTGACAGGTTTTTTCGGTTCAGGACCTTGCCCTGTGCCCTATCAGAGTACAATAGAATATTTCAGTTCCCAACACGCTCACTGTGACTTCACTTGAATCACCTTCCTTTTGGATTCATAATACAACAGAAAAAGATGGAGAAAAATCTATTTGAACAAAATGAATTTGCCCCTAAAACTTCCATTATCAGATCAGATTTATAAAAGAAAAGCAGGCAATTAAACCCAACTGAATGTTTCACAAACAAAATCATTGAGGTTAAGAATCTGCATTAATATGACAAAACCCAGGAAATTACAAACTTCTGACTGACAATTTATCCCCAACCACCTCTATACAAAAGCCTCGGAACATTATTAATGACCCACTTTGTCAGCAACTTCCTTAACTTTAACACAGTTTTCTCCTTTTACTGTAGAATTTGGGACATTTTTTATCAAGTACTAGATAAGTCTTAATCATGATGAAGGTTATAGAGTTTACAGGGAAAGCAACAACGTTTTTCTGATGCACTGGTTAATAACCTGCTGACAGGTCTTTCTCCACTGCTCTCCAAAGGCACAATGAAAACCTCATTACAGCAAAGCCCAGGTAGCTTGAGTAATGTCTGCTTTTATTTATTTATTTATTTTAAATGAAAACCACTGTTACTTTTCACTCCTGACAGAATTCTGCATTTCCTATGCAAGTCAGCGTATGATAAAATAGCAGAATATTCACCAGTGTCAAACAGAGGATTTTAGCAATAAGCTTCAGTGCAATGTGAAATATTGTAACAATTATTCCTTGTGATCAGGATGTTAATCTTCCTTTTTCAAATAAAATCCAAGGTTATCAGTATGATCTAGCAGTTTCTCAAAAAATTTCAAAACAGTATTTCTCATTATAAAATTCCTATTTTGTGAGTCCCTGGGTTCACTGTGATCAAAAATCATTGACATAATTTAACTCAGAGCCTCCCATTTCCACTCTATGCAGCTTTTTGCCTTAACAAAATCCAAATTTGTGGGTGTTTAAAGATAGCCTGAATAACATACATACATATATATTTGTGTGTATATGAATATGGACATGCTTACCTATATATAAGCTTAATTTAAAAATGTAATGGAAAACATTCCCAGCTGTAGTTACCTGCACCATAGATACACGAGAAACAATGAAAAGTCTCATGAATATGCCCAAAGCAGTAAGAAAAGTGAAAATGTTTAAAACAGACCGATGTCCAGAAACAAGTACAGATAAAGAATATTTTTACTGATAATGCACTGTGTATCTGGATTTAAGAGTCTGGATAATTTGATTAATTATTAACATGCTAATGTAAATGTAATCAAATCTCATGACTCAAGTGTACAAGGATCGCCACAGGGAAATAAATAATGAAATGTTTCATTTTCCCTGAACCCTCAAGTACCAGTTCTGCCAAAGATAGCGCGTATCAGGTAGGACAGACACGAGACTGTTTCTGCCGTGGCACAACGTGCAATACAGAGAAACAGAAAGAGAAAGCAAACGTATGCAGCATTTGTTTTCCATACTGCAAACGTTCTCCAAGCCGACGCAGAAGACATAAGACAGAAAATAATAGCAGTGTCATCGGACCCTAGACCCACCCTGCTACATGCATCACATCACATCATCCCCTTCATAAGCATGACAAGCCAATTCCGATGCACCAGCATTAGTGTTTCCCCATCTCTGCCAGGTATGCTCTATCTGGTACAACCTACACCAACTTTATGTCATTAACTCATCTCAGCTGCTACAAAAACCCTGGCTAAATATTTGGTTTCTGGAGCCTTTCATGACCCATTTCGCTCCACTTCAAATGTTTTGGCACAGAAATAGCATCAAAGAGCTAAATAGAACTTGTTACTCATAATATCCTTTTAATCTTATAAACAGCGTTCAGCAGATACAGATCTCAGCAGTGCCATAAGATTAATGTCCCAGGCCCAGCTCACAAGGAAAACGATGCTGGGTGAGCAGCTCCGTGTAGCAAAGCATATTTCTCAAGGTGACGTGACCCTACAGAAACATTTGTCAGTGCATGCTGCGCATATTGAGAGCTGGAGAGTGACCCTAAGCACATAAATACTGTTCAGTGCAGAAAAGGCAAGAAAAACTGTACTTACAGCATAACTGTGGAGATGTTTTTCTCTGAACTTACAGAGTGTTGCCAGACACTGGTGACTGTGGCACACTGTGGGGCCGCGGAGGACTTGTGTGATGGTCCAGAACCCAACAAGATTTGTTTCATGTATTGTGTTTGGTATGACAGAGCACAGGGTGTCCTCAATGCACAGACAACAAATTTGGGAAGGAGGGGAACTGAAGAAAACCCAAGAGAGCGTTTCACATCTCTTAGCAAATCCGTGCATGAAGTGCCAAGACCCAGATTCCGGTTTCTTTCTCCATCATGTTAGCAATTTGCAGTGCTTGCCAGGCAAGGGAGAAAGTCAGCTGGAAGCAGATGAGATTTCATCAGCCCTCACAACCCCAAAGTTGGCTGGTGACCCCCACTCCAGAGGCAAATCGAAACCTCTCCCGCATGCCGGGGCCAGTGCGGGTGGGATCAGGCGACTCGCCCTTTCCTGGGCTGGTGCAGACGAAGCACCGAGCAAGGAGTGGGAAGCAGAGACTCGACTCCCAGCCCTTGCACAGGACACCAGTGTGTTTTTATGTATTGCCCTCCAACCAGCAGCTTTCTCAGCCATATGATGCTGATAACAGCCAGCGTTTCCTCACCTCAGACAGGGACTATGAGACTAATGTGACTAATGTCTGAAAAGAGCTTTGAGGCAGCTGGATGGGAGCGCTGGCATTATGATTAATTCCATAGACTCATGTGGATTATAATAAGCATGAAACCAAACCATTGCACAGAGGACATATGATATTATATTGCTGTTGTCTTTGTGGGCTTTTAGCCTTTCAGCATCAACTCATAACCAGCAAGAGAGGACTACATATCACTTGTCTAGGACACTCAACAGCTCTTCACGTCTTCCTAGGGGAGGGTACATAAACAAGAGCTAATGGCAAACACTAGAGAAGCCAATAGCACAAGTCACTACAAAGCCCGACAAAGGCAAGAGCCTGAATCACGTTAGGAGTTCAAAGACAGTGATGAAACCAGTATGGCACCCGTCAGGGTTGACACTGGGGCCGTGACATCATTCACAGGGAAATAACTCCTCTTGCTGGGATGAGAAGTGTGCCACAAGCGAGACGACCTCCCCACTCGCACCAGCTTGCCTGCACTCTGCCGGGTTCAGGCTCCTGCTCCTGGGGCCAGGAGGCTTCCAGTCGGCTGCTGCCAGGCTGCTCACAGGGGTCGAGCAGGAGCTCTTCCCTCTCCGAGCCAACATTCCTGCTCAGACAACCCCTTGTGTCTCCCAGCTACAGCCAGACCACAAGGCATCTTATAGGCAGGAAGGGTGACCAACTCCATCCTATCAATAGAAAGGTAGCTGGTGCCAGCGAACACAGGAAAGTCTCTTCTGCTCTGCCCTTTAGCAGAGGGGAAGATACAGATTTGCCCAAGGTCATGCAACAAGTAATTAGAGCTTCAAATAAAATGCAAGAAACATGGGTACCAATCTCACTTTCCAGTCACCATCAGGGCCGCCTCTTGCAAGAAGCACTTGAGGGCATCATGGCACATCAAAGCAGCATCACAACACACATTGTGCCTCAGTTACTGCCGTCTTTGGCAAAAATATTAGAATGGGCTGTTTCAGTAAGAGAGGGATCTCCAGTACTTGTGAAACTGTTCCTTGAAAATAATGTTATACAAAGCTGTCAGCTTTCCTTCGTCACTGAGGAAAATACATTTCTTTTCCTCACATCTAGCACTCTTCATGGAAGAATGTGATAAGAGCAGACTTTCACTTAGAAGTTTGGGGGGTTTTTTTAAGTAAAAGAAGAATGTTATGTGAGATTATTTTAATATGCAATCTGCAGATTAGCTCTCTGGCTGAGAAACAGTTTGTCTACAACCACCCTGTGGTCACAGTTACTGCTGCCTATGTGTGTGCCCTTCACAGCAAAATCAAATTGCAACGGTCATAAAGATTAGAAGATTATGAACACACACAAAATACAGTGCCTACAACATCCACCAGTAATCCCACACTCCTGCCTGGCTACAGACTCAGTGAAATGTAGCCAGAACACACGTTCTCATCAGAATTACTTCCTTCCTGGGAAGGACAGAGATATGGCACACCTTGCAAGGGAGGTGCAACAGAGCTTTAAATAACCACTTACAAACTTTCCGTGCAAAGAAAATTACAAGTCAGTTAATGCCAAGAAATCCCAGGCTAAGATTGATAAAATAGAACTGCCTTCTGCATTTGTGCAAAAGGAATTAAGGAGGCACGTGAAAGCTTTTGACACAGCAGCCAGGAGGAGAGGAAATTCTTACTTCTGCTTTTACTGAGAATGTCTGTTTCAAAAGAAAGAGCTGTGGTGCGGTTCTAGTGTAAGACACACGTGATTTGATTAGGGTCAAAGGAATTGCATCCATTTGCAATGAGGGAATTTAGCACAGGAGCTTTGTATCTAAAGACTTCACCTGAAGTCTGGTATGAAGCAAGTTTTCCTGCTGGGTTACAGCAAGCCTGGAGTCAGCAGGACGTCAGGGTTCAAATCAGGTATCCGCAGACTGGTAAGATGTTTCACCTCTCTTTGGCCAGTTAATTTAAAACAGGATTAATAATTCCTACATGATTAGGATTTTATGAAGCTTAATTAATTAAAGGTCATAAAATGCAATGAGACCCGCATATGACAGATACCAGATAAATCCAGACTATTAGTATGTAAGTCACGCTGTGTTTGAGACCTATAAGCAGCTCTGCAGAATGACTGCCAAACCAAGCCAGGACACGCTCCCCCTCGCCTCCCCTGCCCCAGGGCTGCAATGGGGTGCTTGGCTGGGGCTTAGCCAGGAGCAGAGAACCCCCAGAAAATCTAGAGGGGAAAAAAAGAAAACCCACAAAGACAGAAGTGTGGATTCACAACGGGCATGGGTGCAAAACACCCGGTGACCAGACTGACTCCTGAGGATTCATCCAGCACCACGCCACTATGATTTGTACAAGCACGCTAAGTGCGGGGTCTGTCCACACGGGTGTGTGCGAGTGTTCAGGCACAAACAGCAGTGCACATCCAGGCCGGAGCGTGCACACGTCTTATTCAATTCAAGTGAGCTCACTGTTCTCCAGGACCTTTAATTACTACAAATGCAGCAAACCCCCTTAAATATGCCAAACTGGGGTAGGCAGAAGGGGCTGTTCAGGATTGAAGTAGGATAAAGAGAATAAAATGCAAATCTCCCTGCAGTTTATACTTATGACTAATACCTATCACAACAGATTCATTTGGAAACACACTTGTGACGTTAAACTTGTCAATCCTCCCCACCTCTCAAAGCCTCTGCTCTGCGACATGCCCGTGCCAGCTTCTCGAGGCCTGCACAACAGTTGCTCAGAAAATGCCGCATCTCTCCAGCTTTGGATCCTGCCGCTAGGAGTCAATGCTTGAGAAGCGGCACCTGCAGCCAGAGACCAAAGTTTTCAGCGTATGAGTACATGGCATCCCGAGAAACAAAAATCCAAGCCATGCAAGGGTTTATGAATAAGCATGAGGCATCCTGAATCTGCAAAGCTGCATTCAGTGACCCTGAGTTAGCCAGGCAGGCAGTCCGCAGCTGCTGCTCCTCGCAGAGGCAGGGCTGGGGCAGCCACCCCGCTCACAGCTGAGCCATTTGGGTGGTTCTCTCCAGCTTCCCTCAGAGCTCCCACCACCATGGCTGTGTGACATCGAGCGTGCCACGGGGGTGGCGCCGAGGGGACCGGTGCTGCATGAAGCACTGGATATCCAGCAGCACCCCGGCATTTAGCCGGTCACCCAGGTAGGAATGAACACGTGCAAATGCCTCCAACAGGGCTAAAGCTAGAGAAGAAACTGTCTGAAACTGGTCTGAACTGGTGGGGCACCCGTCTAACAGGATGTCATGCATGGCCATGGTATGGAGCTGAATAACCCCAGACCACAAAAGTATGTGGAAGCACGAAGGGGAGGAACAACCTAAGGGAGAAGGCAGATTATTCACAGAGGGAAAGGCTAAAGCTGCAATCCAAAAGTAGAGATATTAGCATATGAGTAGACCATTTGCAGTTCTTAAAGAATGAGAGGAGCAAGCTAAAAAAAGAAAATGCTATACAAGGAGCTGAACAACCTCAGCATAGGCATCAACTGCCCTCACTAATTGCACATTTGGCTAAACCTTTAGGAAATCCTGCGTCTTCCTCTGGACGTCAGACACTGGGAGGCAGGTTATAGCTTGGCCAGGGCTATTCAAGGCACCCGAGTTAAATTAAGCTCCTTTTAGGGGGGAAGTTCCAACTACCTAAAAAAAGTTTCTGCTGTGAACAAGCTGCCAGAAGACCCTTCTCCCACCTTGGGATCTGGATTGTGAATGCCTCTCCTGGGGTCATGGAAGCTGGTGGGAGTATCTGAGCGAGACAGCAGAGCGGGGGGTGGCAATCTGTCCTTCCTTCTCTAAGCATCTAGCCCACAGTTTCCAGCAGCTACTAAACGACTTGAGAGCTGCAAGCCTACGGATTTTTCACTGGGAATTAGAATCCTAAAACCAGTATGTAACAGCACCAGCCATCCTGGATATGCTATGGATACATGACAGCACAAGGCCCTGCTCTCCCTCCACCTCTGTAGAGGAGTTCTGGCTCCGGCTTTAGAGCACTAGGCTCTGCCTGTATCCTATTTAAAGGAGTTTGTTGGTTGGGAAAGGCTCCAGACCTCTTAACAGTCCACTTCTGTCTCAGTGAAATTATCAGGAAGGATAACAGTGCAATTTATAACTATAAAAAAACCTGGCCTGTGTTTGAACAAAGCCATGCCAAATCCATACATGTCTGGATTCACTTTGTGAGGCCAGGTAGTGATGGTCATTTAGGCATCCTGCTTCACTAAGAACCCTGTACAAAAACCCCTTATATCCTGTGAATCTATATAAATGCATTAGACAGAGAATGAAAACCACATTGAGGTTAGATTTCCATCTCTTATCATCTACATACATGACAGACGGGATTAGTAAATGAACTGACCACTGAGGGAAGGAGGGAGGATTAACAATGGAAAATAAAAAAGGTCGATAATCAGTGGCAGCTCTTTGGAAAAGAGACTTAGGACAAATGGCACAAGCGGCTTCAATTTATTTACTTCGGCAAATGAGGGATGCAGAATATGAAAATGAAAGAACAATCTTCCTTTAAAATCTGCAGGGAAAACGGGGCTGGCTACAGCCCGCACAGGGCATCATAGCCACTAACGAGGAGAGGGTTCTCTGGGAACATGCTCTGACAACTCTAATCATCTCATGGCCTGGGAAGCTTAGAATCCAATTTCAGCTCCAGCTATTATTGCAGAAGTTTTAATCTCCATTCTTATGCAAACAGTTTGAGGGAATGATGGATAGATAAATAAACGAACAAATGAATAAAAATCAGGCTCACACACTGACGCAAAGGAACTATTTCTCATTGAGATGAGCATCACATGCTGGTGTGAGTTTGTGAATGACAGTCAGTATGAAGATGAACATGACAGGCGGAGGTTATCCTCCTGCTTATGCTGGCTTTAGATCAAGTCCAAATTTTGTATTCCAGACACAGCAACAAGGAAGCAGTGGCTGCTGTACCAGTGAGCACAAATGCAAAAAGAGAGCACTGTTCTTCATTTATGTCCAGACAAAGAAGATCTGACCTATGAAGTCAAAATTTACGAGTGAGATAAATAAGCAGGCAGTGTGTGATTCTACTAGACCCAGGCAATGTAACCTCGCTCGCTGTACAAAAGTCCACCTAAACAGCTGTCTGGGCTCTAGCACTGACCTGCAACAGATGTTTATAGATGTATTTGTTTTCCACACACATTTACAAGTTTGTGGATCCTCAACTCCCTCAGCAAAAGAGTCCACAGTATTTTTATGCACTGTCCAACAAAGTACTTTCCACTGCTTTAGGTTTGATAGTGCCTATGTCAGTAGGTTGCTTCAGTGAAGCAAAAGCAGTTTGGATTCACACTGGTCTCAATACCTTTTGTTTGCGAAGATTTTGAGAGTGGGAAGGAGATTCCCACCGCACCTCCTGCACTGGTCCTACACTCTCTACTGGCTGAGAAGGACATGGAGGCAGAAGTCCACCTCTGCTCCAAAGCCACTAAGAGAGGGACTAAACTCCAATGTCCGTATATTCAGTCTCCCATCTCCTAAACTTGTGTTTTACCCATCTGGCTGCCTACTTGTTCCTCAGTTACAGTTTCATCAGGAAAAAAAAAAAAAAAATGTAATTGGCACGATTCCATTTTCACCAAAACATCATGTTTTTTCTTTTCCAAAGAAGAATGAAACTGTACTGTCCCCCTCTGTCCAGTGCTGCACTTTGTATTCAACTAAGTCAAAGAGATTCTGCCCTCGGGCTCCTGAAAACACACAGCGCTTTTCATTTTGAGAGAGCGAGCGAGACCAGTGCCTTCGCTCCCTCAGAGCCAAGACGAGAAACAACCGAGAGAGAGAAGTGCTGGAAGACCTGGCTAACATTTTTCAAAGCTCATGCATTTTATTGTTTTCAAATGTTGACGCAGAAGAAAAGACATACATAAGTCAAAAAATGTACAATCTGTGTTTCAATCGGTTTGACTGGATTTTCATAATTTGGATTTTAATGATTCAGAATAAAAAACACCTTTTCATCAAAACATCACTGGTTCAACACAGTGCAGGAAGCTTAGAAAAACCCCTAACCACCTGCAGGGCTGCTTTGTTTATGGTATATCCTCTGGATATATTAATGCAAATTCTGTTGGAGGGAGATCCATTTTTACCATTTTCCCCCACTCCCAACATACCCATTAACTGGCCTCTTTTGGAACAACCCCCACCCCCCAAACTGCCACAAAATTGATAGAACAGAAATTGCCTTCTGTGACAGCAGCTACAACCAAGCCACAGCTGGGGTGGGGGGCTTGTTTTGGAGAGCCACATGGAAGGTGCTGCCAGGCTGTAAAGCTGGTACCTTTCGCTTATACTGAATCATTTCACCAGCACCAAAAGGAAATGAAAGATTATTTTATGCAATCAGCTTTTAGTCCATTTACAACTTCCTGCATTAAGATATATAGTCTCACTTTTGTCCAGACTGTAAAAAAAACATGAATTAAAGATATTTGGAAGTTATTTAGGACTTGTGCCCTCTGAACAGCTCCCTCAGAAGGTGAGCCATTAGGTCTTGGCCTCCCATTTGGATCTGACTCTAAAACACATTTGCTGCTTGTTAGCAGATTAACAGATGAGACAGAGGGGAGTTAAACATAGCCAAGGTGTGAAAAGTAATTATAGGCTGCTGCATCAGGCTGGGAATAAGAAAAGCCAGTGTTAAGTGTCTGCTGTAAGAGGTGATATCTATCTTTACTGGAAAAAGAGTAAGGCATAGCTGAACCTGTTTGTATCTTAAGTAGCTGACCTGAATTGCATTCTGTATCTCCAAGTGAACGCTGTTCAGACTGACCGCACTTAGATAAACTTTACTCTCCTCAAAGTAACAAGCCAATAATGATTTCAAGGAACAACGAACTTTCATTGAGAAAACAGTGAGGGGTTTTGTTTGGGGTTTTTTTTCAAATCGGTGAAGAGACACACATGGTTGCTCTGCTTGGAAAGGACCAATATTCTCCCAAATTTGTGCAAATGGCAGTCAGCCAGTCTGATGTGTCTGACTTGAAAAAGAACAAAACCCTCCAATTTACAATCCAAAGAGAAGTGAAGTTCCCCCACTCTCCAAAATAAGCGATATGAAACAAAGACCATATTAAACTGAAGCTTTGAAACTTTAGAATAGTTATTAGCGAGAGGCGAGAGCACTGCCCATTACTGCTGCACTCTCAGGAAGAGGCCAGCAGGATTTTATCGGCAACTGTGAAAGGAGCCATTTGTGGGAAACTGCCTCAGACTACCCTTAAGCCATCTTTTAATCAAAACTGTCTTAGTGTTGTTCCTTGCTTCTTATATTGTATTCACCTGTTGCCTTGTGCCTTGTTCTGTGATTGTAAACTCTTTGAGGCAGCGTTTATAGCTTTGTTATGAGTGAAATCCAGGTGTCAAAGTCAGGGGTGATTTGTCACTTCTATCAACAGAGGCAGCTTTTCATCACATGATTTTTCACAGTGTCCATCACACCAGAGCCAGGGCATCCAAGACTGCTCTCAAGTAACAGTGAATGATGTAATATTATGTGCCCTAGTAGCTGCTATTATTTGGCTATATTATTTACTGATTGGGTCAAAACTTTGTTGTTGTGAACCTTATGCATCTTGATGCAAATTCACATCAAGGATGTGAGACTATATCAGAAAGTAATATTTTACACCAATTTTTCATCTATTTTAAACCTGTCTAAATAACTGCACAAGTTTCAGGGCAATGGAATATCATTCCCTCTGGGTTGTATTTCTCTAAGCCTCAGGTTCCTCTAGCCACTTCCTCATTCCCTAGAGGGAAAGCTTTAATGTGGGAATTGCATAGCAAAGAAGATCAGAAACAGAAGAAAATAAGATTTTTTTTTTCTTTTTAACACCCAAACCTCACCAGCATTCCAATGACCAGATAAAGATTGCTGCAATGTAAGTGAAGTAGTTTAGCACTAGCAATTTCATTAGAGGTTATGACTTATGCATTTTTTGAATTCATGACTGATTCTTTATGCATGCACAAGAGCTAACTGCATCCAAGAGAGTCCTGTTCCTGTTGGTCTGGAGGTGTATTGCCATATGTTTGGTGTATACTTAATTAACACAGTGCAGCTGCACTGCTTTCCATCTGTATTATAGATTAGATTTCTATTACACATCTAGGCAGGAGTCCCACAATTCATATTTATTAAAATAATTACCCCAAGATTTAGATGGTTGGAAGTACTCAGTCAAGCAGCCCAGCATTACTTTGCACAAGGAATATTGTTCAGCTATGAAGCAAAACTGAATAGCATGAGTACTTAAGTGGTTGACATGCATGCAGTCAGAACATCAGGCTTGCAGACAGAGGTTAAAACAGAGCCTGCTGAGCATTTTTTCCAGGTGCTGGTTCTTAAGATATGAAGATTATTGAAGTGTGACTTGCTACTATATTCATATTCAGCATCAGATTCAGATCTTTTTTTGGCTTCCTGCAATCTTTTTCTCTAGGCACTAGAAATTTAATTTTAAAATTCGATTTGTACGACACACTCATTGGTCTTTAGTATCTGTTTATGAAGCACCTGTGGTTCAAAATTCATATGCCTGTGCAAATTGTTACAGGTGTAGAAGCTTGAGTAAGGGTGCAAATTGCACATATGCATTTCAGTCAAGTGTATTTCCAGTAACTTTTTTCCTGCTGTACAAAACCAGCTTGCATACAAATACACTGAGGCCACAAGAACAGAGCAAATCCAGAACACAAACACAGGAATTAAATGTGACCTAATTGCAATGTTTAGATCCAGGATTTAATTCCAGCCTCAAATACCTTTCAAGAGTCTGGAGTACTAGGACCCAGAGCTGTGGTTTAGGTTTGATAAGAAGGGGACATTCATTTAGCATTTTATGTGAATGTTATTGTCTTGTCCGACTCTGAACTGAGGAAGTAATCTGACTAATTAAAGTCCAAATCTATGCAATTATAGACAGCAATGCATGGCTGAGAAATAATCAAATTTACTTTTCTTATCCATTCATAAAGTCATCGATATAATTTTGTAAGCTGGTTAAGACCAGCACATAGGAGGGTGAAGATTTCCAATTACCTAGAGACTACAAAGGGCACGGCACAGCAGCTGAAGCTGCTCTCACGCTACACTTCACTTATATACTGCATGTCTCAAAATGGTGTTTCTGATCCCATGCCAGGCAATGGCTATTGTCTCCTAGAAGCAGAACTGCGACTGACAATCATGTTGCATAGGCCGATGAACAGATATCAGGTGGCACCTGACAAATATTTTGGCAGAAGGCACTGATGTGAAAGACCTTGCAAGTTAAGTTTCCCAATGAAGTTGATCAGTATGTATTTACTCTTTCAAGTAAGCTGGATTTTTAGGTCTCAATTTGGGAGTCCAAAAGTACCCTGTACCTGCTCAATATCGGTTTTGTACACAGAAAAGGTAAATCATAAAACAATCTATGTGTGAAAAGCTGCTTATACATAGAAAAGGAGCAGTTTCACACACATCCTTGGCTGGGTCCTGCAGCGAGGCAAGCTGTCCTGCTGGTGGAGTCCGCAGAGCCTGACCTGGAGGTCTGGCCAGGTATTGCCATAGTGAATAGAATAAAAGAACTGGCGATAAGAGGGTAACGTACTAGGCATTTTAATGGCATGGTTTATGGTATCTGCTGTAAAATGCACGTTTTCTGCTATTAGCCAGTGTATTATTTCCCCAGCAAAGAACAGGCAGCAGAAAATGACTGTTTCCAGTTCTCTTGTGCACCATGCTAGATGCCATTGCACTGATAAAAAAATGCCAAGACATTGAGGTCTCCAAATGTTATAGCAGGCCCCCAAAGGGGAAGGTGTTGACACGTCTAGACAGTATTCAAGCCAGATCAATAACATTCAGATCTTCCAGTGCCATTCCTGTGCTCAGAACAGATAAACAAGCTGCTTGGCTTGATGATGCTTGTGCAGGTGTACCTGCCTGGGAAATGCAGGGGGACGGCACTGCCAGGGTCCAGTTCTGGGGGGCTAGCTGAAGCGCAGGTGTCACGGCATTCCTCTGGTTTTTGTTTAAAGCAAGAACAGCGATTTGGGGGGAAGCAAACACATATACCACTTGAGCGCCAGATGATATTTTGGCACAAAAGTTAACGGGGCTGTAAATCTAGGAGATGGGGGAAGTATTGGGTCACTTTGAATCAGCTGCTTCCACAGCCCTTCTGTTGGGCTTATTAGCATAGAAATTTCTAAACATAAAACAGCCAAAATTCTTCAGCTAGAAAGTTAGATTTGAATTATAATAGACTTGCTATAACTGGAGGGCAGAGATAGGGAGAGGCCTAGGAAATATGCTTAAACAGCTCACTGCTTTTTTTTCTCAGGGATTTTTGCCCACTTTAAGGAGACTGTTGTTTGGAAACAACAGCAAGAGCAACAACACTATTATTAAATATTAAATAGAAATTCCGGGAGAGGATGCAAGAGAAGGAACATGGCAGATTTTGCTCAAGAAGTTAAATGCAGTTTCATTGATCCATCTAGCAGCTACAGCTCAGAGGCTGCTTTGTGCATTTGAGCTTTACAAAAATCTCCAAATCCTCAGGAGCAGGCTTAACAGACTTTACCCATGTGTCAAATCCCCAAACTGAAGCAACATACTGATAGACCTCAGCTGCAACAACATTATCCTAAACAGCATGGAAGGTGGTTACTGTCACCCCAGAGGGGAAAAACAGACTTTCTAAGAATAACTTTAAAGTCTTCCTCTTGCTTTGTGTGCCCTCCTCTGCTCTCCGTAATGCTATCAGCCGTAGCCAGCATCAGAAGCATCGCAATCTTTGGCTACACGAGCAACTACTGCTCTCTAGACAAGCCGAGCAGTGGTACGGCAAAGGATCTGCTGGCACCATCCAAACCAGCACGCTCCTCAATCACGGGCAGAGGTACCTAAACCCAAATCAAGCACTGAAAATGAGAGCCCTCTCCAGGAGGCCACCACACACGCGCCAGCAGCCAGAGTGCTTCTAAGCTCCCTGTCACCAAGACTCTTGGTCCTTTGAAGTAACTGTTTGGGGGTATTTTTGCTTTCACCAAAGGCCACATACTTCAGTGTATGTCACCGGCAGATCAGTACAGGACTAGAAGCGTGGTGTGCCAAAGCAACTCAAGTAATTTAAAGTGCAAAGCTAAAACCTCCCCTTTGGTGCAAGCCTCTACTCTCAGGTGTCCACAGACAAGCAACTAGAATAGATTGGTTTACACTTGCCTTTCCCCCCTTAACTTTCAGTTTTAATTAACATTGCAATCTTCAACCAAAGTAGTGCTTGTAACATTGTGCATGTTCCACTACAAGAGCATCTAAGGTGGGTTTGCTTTTCAACTTCAGGAGAAACCATTCCCCCTTTTCTTGTCCCTTTGAAGTACATCTGACTCTCAAAAACCGTATAAGAATAATTAGGCTGTTTATACATAAAGAACTGACAGGCAAACTTTATAGCACTGTAATCACCAGCTCTCCATTCTACAGTGTCCTCAGCAAAGGAACATTAATAAACATTAAAGAGGAGCGTAAGCTAGGCATCTTTCTAATTAAGAGTGGAACAGCCTGCCAGACGAGGTCAGTCCCCAGATGGGGTTGAAGGGCAGTGTAAGCATGAGAGAATAAATTCAGCGTAAAGGTCATCTATATGGATTAAATTATCTGAACAGTCATTTCCAGAGCCACCTTCTGCAATTAATATTTAATTAAAAATAGAAACATTATAAAGTTTAGCTTTTAACCAGCAAAATTATTTCATGTCCCATAAAACCTTTAAATACAAGATCACGCATTCTTTCTCTCTCCCTATACAAAGCAGGCTTCTGTGGTTGTGAGTAACCTAACAGAGCTAAGCAACCCAAGAAAGGGCATTTCAAGGGCAGCCAGCCTTTGCACTTTAAAAAAAACCCACTTGAAATCTGTTTCTAGCAACTAGAGATGGCATTTAACAGCTGAGTTTTTTTTTTTCTGTTTTTCTTTTCATTCAATTGAGAATTAAATGCAATTTCTAATCAAATATTCATCAAAATACATAATGAACGTAAAGAACCAGACTACCCCAGGGTCATCAGGAAGACCATGTTTCAGGGTAGAAGGTGATGGAGAAAAGGCACTTAATGATGTTTCAAGTGCAATCTGCTGGTCTCACGAAAGCGTTGCCTTGCACTAGACCTGGAGCAAGCTGTCGCTGCTGCCTCCCAGCACAGCAGAGCCGAGCTGAGCCTGCCCTGTGTGTCCTGACGCTGCTGCCCTCAGCTCCTCTCCTTCAGGGGACCTGTTAAGCGCTTCAGAACCAGCAGTTCCTAAAGAACTAATAGCAGCTTTTCACTTTTCTTTGCATATCTCCCTGGACCTCTCCTAAAAGCGCCTCCAGCATTTGTTTAGTGTGATTTGAAATGTTCTGTCTCCTATGACTTTGCTGCCCAAGAACTAGGCCACCAAGCAAGTCACTAGAGGAATATTTGTTCTTCAGCACTTGAGTCCTTTGTAACCTACTTCCAAGTTTTTAACCTACACCATCAAGAAAGAAGTTGGAAAAGGAGGTTCAGACTCATCATATCAATTCTTATCTTTGGAAAACGCAACAAAAAGTCACTTTGCCTCTACGATGTGTGGGTCCTTTCACTCGTCTGAAGTTTGAGAAATTTAGGTCTGGTTCCCAACTCTATCACCGATTTCCTGCTTGACTTTCAGAAAGGTACACGCTCTCCAAGCTTCAGTTCCCCGTGAGTGGAGATAATACTAACTTATTTTCATATGAGCTGCAGATATTTTTCACAGTGCTATGAAAATTAGAAGTAATCTAGTTCAAAGACTTGTTTTTGCTTCCCTCAAAGTCAACCGTAAAATTCCCTTCACTTCAATAGTGCAGGATCAATGCTTTTTTCTTTAGGTGCTTGATAGAGCCTCCTCTCTTTATTCTTAGAACTTGGGGTCTTACTCTGTTTATTTTTACTTATTACAGGGACAAAACACGAGATTTGTCATTGTTTTCAAGGGTACCAGAGATGTAAGTCAAAATCTCCATGTATCTGACTTCCTGAAGCTGTTAGCCTTTCTCAGTGGTTTAGACAACATTCTTAGGAGGTGTGACCTTCTCCAGCCAGCCTTTCTGGTTTGTCCACATCTTTGCTCAGGGAAATTTCTCAGGAAAGTCTGGGCCACTCTCTGCTGGTTATCTCCTGGCTTTGGTAACCTGCTGTTATACCTATCTGAACCTCCACCAGTACTTGTCGGAGCAGCCTGGGTAATTCTCCATGGAAGGAGACAGGATCCTCAACATTACAGGAGCATTCATCCATCAGGAAACGAGAACAGGCAAGGAAAGGCAATCAACTTTTCCAAGATGTTAATAAGAAGGCGCAATTAATCTCTTTACCTCTTACTCAACCCCTGCTGCATATATAAATTAAATTAGCAGCCATATATATACACACACATATATAAAATACCCTCTGATATAAATGGCACTTCTAACTTGGAAATAAAAGGCAAGAGGTAAAACTGTTGAAGTTAAGCAAAAGACAACACATGCAACATCATTCCTTCCATGACCCACGAGGCCCAGGTATTATTCGCATTAGATTACATATGCATAAAAACACCCCTTTTGAAATATCAATTATTATTTGTTGCTAATTCTGGTTTGCAAACAACTGCCTAGCGTTTCTGTTAAAATATGTCAGAGCTGTTAAATGCCTGTATAAATAATAAATGGGAAGGGCATGTACTAAGACTAAGGTCTCTCTGTATCAAGACATAGACAGCACTATGTTTTATTAATAACAATTTGAAAACCACGATGAAGTAGGAAAATGGCTCCTCTGCCAGGATTTTAAATCCCTAGTTCACAACCAAGGCAGTCCAGAGGGTATCAGTTCTAACTTTATCATACGGACTTTACCAGAACATTTAGACTTGTACGTATAGATTTAAGAGTTGCAATTATCTTTGGTAGTGCATTCTTTTTCAGTTCCATGTATATCTTGATTAATAGGCCTAGGACTGATGGCGAAGCCAATGTTGCTGGGTGTAGCAGAGCAATAGGTTACCTACAATCACTGTTTGCAATCACCTAGAACACCTTCTAACAATGTGCCTTTCTAGACAAGAAAAGCATTTTCTGTAATACGCTGTTACAGGTTACTAACCCCTTCAAAACAGGAAAAGGCAAACATACTATTTTTAAAAAGCTTTTCCATGCCTAGCTTTGTTCCTTTGCATAGTGTTTCTGCTTGTTCTCTGCATGATCTTTGGATAGTTTTATACCTTGAAACCACTTTCATGGGGTCCTCTCCTTTAGAGGACAGTGTAATCCCTACATGGAAAGCAGTATTACAAAGACGCTGATAGCCACTAAGTTTTGCTGGAGTATTTGCCACCTTAACTAGGTCATTGGCCCGAGCAGGCACGCCTGTTCCCAAGTTAATATTCTACATGCAGTTAAATACTTCAGAACTATAAAGGGTTCTGCCTTTAAAATATAAACTCTTCCATGATATCTTTGGGACAGCTGTAAATACCCTCCTCCGATTTCTATCCATGGTTAATTGTGCTATGATTATGGAAAAATATTATGTCATGGATGTGCGTACACTGATTATTTCAGTAGAAATAGTCTTGTGCGTTTCTAAAAAAAAGTCTAAAACCCTTTAGGTACAATAGGCAGTGACAGACGGAGCCCAATTTACATAAAATCACACAAGCATCAAGTTCTTTTCAAGTAAGTCAAAGACTCAAAAATAGCAATATAAAATACTTTCAGCCTCAAGATGCGCGTGTATTACAGTTGTGAAATCTCTGGCGATGGATTATGATTCTTTCTACTTTTGCACTTCAAAAATTACTTGTTGGTATACAGTTAGCGTACAACTCTTCGCAGATGGCTTTGAAGAACAATCAAGTTATTTAAAACAAGAACTAGAGCGTAATCAATTATAAACCTAGGACTTGGGTATAACTTTTCTCAACTCCAGAATTCAAAGATTCCCTTACATTTAACAAACCTGCAGCATAGCAGCTGAAAGAACAGACTTTACAGCTCCTTTATTTAAAACATCCTTGTTCTTTGCTTTCACGTAATAAGAGTTCCAGAAGGGTTTAGCTCTCACTTAGGTGCCCAACTAATGCCTAGATATCCAGAACATGGCCTGTATTGTGAGAACGCAACTGAAGAGTGGGTATCGCACGCCGTGTTGCCTGCACCCGCGTCCGTGGCAGACAAAGCAGTAAACAGCATAGTACTTAGGGAGAAAATCCTTGGTCTGATAGAGACGTCCCCACTAGCAGCTCACTTCTTCACCTACAACCATCTGGCACGCAGCAACCTTTTCTATGCATGCATTTATTTATGCCAGTGTTTTCTTTAATTCCTCTGAACTGCGTGTGTAACAGCTAATGGTTACAGTGACAGCTAACAGCGCCGCAGATTTTCTTGAAACAGGTGACACCATTTGTGTAAGCATTCTTCAAAACATTCACATCTCGTCTAACCCTTAGCGCACAGCTCTCCTTTTACTGATGCCACAAGCACAGACACTGATACTGCCTTGGGCGCTCAGCATCTCTCCTGCACAGCCAGGCGCATCTGCGTCCTGAGCGCTTGGTACCATCACAAAGAAACACAACCTTTTGTCTGCGCTAAAGAACAGACACATAACAGGGCTTTACGTTTCAGTATCTCACATACAGACACTCTCGCACATCCAGAAACTTCAGTCAACGTGCAGGCCAAGAGCAGGTTTCCTTTTAAAATACGAAGTTCAAAAGCCTTTGTGAAGGTGTGGTAACTGCTAGGCATAGCACTGTGTTCATTATAGCATAGCTGCCTTCAAAGAGGAGAAGATGGAGATGTCTCCATTTTATAAAATTAATATTTTAAATCTGGGTTTAATCAAGCTAATTTTATAGATGCCAAAGCAAAACAAATCCCATGTATGGATACAGCTTACAATTGGAAAGAGTATTTTACCTGGGAAATTAAACTGAAAAGCTGCTTCTAAAACCACATTAAGCCAAATTCCTCTTTGGGGCCCGCCTACAAGAGTTTTGAGGAGTCCCCTGCCATCCTGCCTTGCATACACTGGAGTTATGCCCCAGAAGTTCATCTTTTCACTCCATGATCAAAATGTTGGAAATCCACAAGGAGAAAACTGTAGCGAGGTGAGCTCCAGTGTGTTCACAGCCAGGCTGAACAATCTAACACATAACACCTCGGTACAAAACATCTTAAAGATGCATTGCATAGAAATATGACTTATAAGAACACTGAGACCAAAACTTTGAGCACAGCCTCAGGTCTGTCCTCTCTTTTTTTAAATATAAACACTATCCTAAGGTTTTGAAATAGTGACTGCCAGATAACTCCTAAATATAAATGCAGTTTTTAAAATTACCCAGTTGAAGGCCAACCTTTACTTATCTACAGGGGTGTGTTGTGTATTAAAAAAAAAAAATCACTGAAAGTCAAACTAGCCCATTTACTTACTCAGAGGACCTCACAGGAATCTAGATCTGAAACAGCTGTGAACTAAGACCTTATGAATATTAATGAACTCCCCAAAGAACTTAGTCTGCCCCCAGTGTAAACTGGAGAAGTGAAACATCAAAGCAGTCTCCAAAGAATGACTTTTGTTGACATTTTGCTTAGATAAAAAAACCCTGATCTTTGTTAAGCCACACCTAATGTTGAAATAGCAGCGAGTCCGAACACAGAGAATGCTACACTGGCTTGGGAAAAAAAAAAAAAGCCTGATTGTTCCTGCAGAAGTGTCACAGAGATACAAACTTCATTTAACATCCCACCACACCTGCCCTTCCCTAGAGCTCGCAGTCAGGTAAGCCACACTCCTCCAAGCCTGGAATCTGAGCCTGTGCTCCAGCTGAAACTCAAGTTGCAGAAACACAACTGCTCTGAGGCGGGACACTACAAGAATCCCAAACCCACCAAGCACTGGAGGAGAGAGAGGGCACAAGAGCAATAGCGTTTCTTTGCAACTGCCTGATCTGATACCTTTTCATTTCAGCAGTGCTGTTATTGCTGCAAGTGTCATGCCATAGCTGCCCAGACCTTTGCAAACATGAAACTCTACATCAGACTTGGGACAGAGATAAGCATTTTTATAGCCACTATCTACCCCAATATCTAAAAGTTAAACAAAAAGTTTAACTTTGGCCCAGCCCCAGAATGTTTGTCTTGCTGCTCAGCAGACCATCATTTGAATTGCAAGTGTTCAGTCATATTTAGTAAAAATAATCTATTAAGTTTTTTGTTAATTAGAGAGCACGCATTTCACTATTGACCCAGCATCTACGTGTTCAGTGCAGAGTATGCCCTTCACCATACACTACCCACACAAGCTTTTAACTCAAAGGGAAACTTCAGAGAAATGTGGAAGACCTGTAAGTCACCAGACCACACTCTAACCTGGCCCGTAAAGTACCCAGGCCAAAAACAGAGGAGGAATTACAGCAACAGCCTGGGCTCACGTGCGTGCAAAACCCATACTCTTTAGTGCCAAAGAGCACTAACAATGCTGAAAGCACCAACATTAGCAAGCCCTGAACAAGTCAGGATTTCAGCATTTCACACCACCAATTCTGCTACTCTAATCCGCACACCTCTTGTCCGTCATGCCTGTACACCCCCGAAAGCCTTGGTCCTGCTGTCCTCCCCTCATTCTGGAGGAGGGAAGGGTAAACTTAATTACAGGGTAATGAAGTCGGTGTTAGCCCCTCGCTTATGAGATTGCAGGAGAACTCCCAGTGTCCCAGCTCAGGAGTCCTCAGGATCTGGGAAGAGTACTCTCTAGCAATGACAGAGGGGGAATCGGGAACCAGAGTCCCAGTGTCCTATTTTGGCCTTGACACTGGCTGCTCAGGCCACGCTTTCCACCAGCTGACACATTTTGCCCATCTGTGAATTATACTGTACATGAAGGGATAAGTCCAAGACTATTAACCTGAATGCAGATACTCCCAGGTCCCGAAGGAGCACAGGACCAGACTGCCTAGACCGTGCCCGTATCTGCTGTTACAAAGCGCTTGCCTACCTGTGGGGCTGTACAGGACCCGACATTGCCTCGGAGGTCTCAAATCCCACGTGGTATGGAGCACACGCTAGTCAACAACAGCAGCAGTGTGCTCTGAAGGCTTGCAGCTGCTCCCTAGGAGGCAGAGCTGTGCATTTAATAAGGTTAGCTAGAAGGTTATCACCACAGGGGTCAGGAAGCTTTCCTCCTTCATCACAGCACTCCTGCTTCACTTTTTGCTCTCCCGCTGAAATCAGCTGTTGTCTCTAAGTAGCTCAGGAGGAAAGAGTTTGCATGTGCTTCGAATATGGACCCCCAGGGCCCCCATCCAGCTGGGTATTTAGGTCAGTCTCTCCTCTGACTTCCACAGCTGCTGAGCCTAGCTCACCAAGTCAATGAGACCGTTGATGTGCTCATCATTTAACACGGGCTTTACCTGCCTTGCTGGATTATTCAGTGTCTTCCAGGATAGCTAATAACAGCCTTTTGTTGCTTGGTGAGGGACTTCTTGAAGGAACAACTGCCCTGCGGGGTCAGTGAGCAAACCTGTTTCCTATGAGCTTTTGTCACCTCCAAGGCTTGCATGATAAATACATCTAACTGTACACATTTGTTTTGTATCTCAGCCAAACAGATGGCTTGGGAGAACTGAGGGGATATTAAATTAAGCTAAGGTGAACCTTCTGGGAAAATTCAAGGGAACTTAATTGTATAGTATTAACTTTTACCTATTTCTTCCTTTTTATTTGGCAAAACCTTATGAGCAAACTCTGCATTTAATGAGGAAGAAAGCACTGATGAAAGGATATTTTTTTAACACCTTTAATCTGAATTCCTGCTGGTGCTGCATATTTTCCCACTAGAATGCTTACAGGTGATGAGGTTACCCTGCAATTTTTTACTGATTACACCCCAGGCTAAATTAGATACAGGAGATATATATATATATATGTATGTATATGTATAAAAATTTCAGGATAAACACAAAATTTTAAACTCATCAAACAGAGCCCTAATCCCTCTGCAATTTGAAAGAGCAAATGTTATGTATCATATGCAATGTATACAGTCTTATTACAGAACAAAGAGATATGCACACAGACCTTTGTTTTCAATGGCATTGATCACTTGACATACCAGCTCTGTCTCTAAATTTGTGCAGGATAAACCGCGGTGCAGAGGTGCCATTTCCAGTAGGGTAAGTCATCGCAGGACTAGGAATAGAATCAAGGCTCTCTACCTGACCCAGCTCTGGCTAACAGATAAAGTTATATTCTGAACAGACCCACTCCAGCAGGGAATTGCTCAGTCACCTTGAGTCATGTAGGACTTGAGAAGGAACAACCCTTTCTAGTTAATGGAGTGTCTTCTGTAAGGGCCGAAGTCTAATGACAAAGTAATCCACAGGCGGGGTCTGTTAATGGGAGATTGAGCCTTTCGCTCCAGACTTCTGTTTTAAATCTAAACCATATTGGTGCAGACTAAAAGTCATCCACTCCTGACAGCTAACTGGTTACCTCTGAGAAAAGCATCGCAGAATTCTGTATAGGCCATGAACAGACAGATAACCACACCATCTTATACCAGCATTGATAAATATAGATATTTCTTATATAAGAAGGGACATTCAGGTCATTGATTTTTTAGGAAGATGTTCTTATTGATTTCCAATAGGAAATTCTGATCTTAAATATTTTATAAAATGGCATTCTGATATTATTAATGTCATCTACTGAATAATATGAATGCTTAATCAAAGTGTAAATAATGATTATGAAAATACATACTGGACACTGTGTCACTGCAAAAAGGAAAGTCCCTTATATAAAGAGCAAGAGAAAACACTAGGGATTAGAGGGAAGGAAATAATAGCTCCTCACTTTTAGGCAAGGGTAACCAAGGAGTAAAGAGCTTCCTTAGGCTGTCCAAGGTCACATAAAGAGCCAAAAGTCACATCCCTTACAGCCTCTGCCTATCGCTTTAACATCCTGTAGATGACATCTCTATGTCTCCTGTACCAATAAATCTCCAGGCAAAAGGAAGCTTAAACTGGCGTGGTAGAAGGTATGGGAAGCTGGCTTTGGGTTGAAGCCCATGCTAGAAATGACAAATGAAGGACAAACATGTAAAGTTTACCAACTAAATAAATCTTAAAATAAAAGGACTTAGGAACACTGTAATGAGGTTTAACAAGGTCAAGTGCCGGGTCCTGCACTTGGGTCACAACCACCCCATGCAACGCTACAGGCTTGGGGAAGAGTGGCTGGAGAGCTGCCCGGCAGAAAAGGACCTGGGGGTGCTGGTCGACAGCCGGCTGAACATGAGCCGGCAGTGTGCCCAGGTGGCCAAGAAGGCCAACGGCATCCTGGCTTGCATCAGGAATAGTGTGACCAGCAGGAGTAGGGAAGTGATCGTGCCCCTGTACTGGGCACTGGTGAGGCCGCACCTCGAGTACTGTGTTCAGTTTTGGGCCCCCCAGTACAAGAAGGACACTGAGGTGCTGGAGCGTGTCCAGAGAAGGGCAACGAGGCTGGTGAGGGGTCTAGAAAACAAGTCTGATGAGGAGCGGCTGAGGGAACTGGGGGTGTTTAGCTTGGAGAAGAGGAGGCTGAGGGGAGACCTTATCGCTCTCTACAACTACCTGAAGGGAGGTTGTAGTGAAGCGGGTGTTGGACTCTTCTCCCAAGAAACTAGCGATAGGACGAGAGGGAATGGCCTCAAGTTGCATCAGGGGAGGTTTAGATTGGACATCAGGAAGAATTTCTTTACCGAAAGAGTGGTTAGGCATTGGAACAGGCTGCCCAGAGAGGTGGTGGAGTCGTCATCCCTGGAGGCGTTCAAAAAAGGTGTAGACGTGGCACTCCAGGGCCTGGTTTAGGAGTCATGGTGGTGTTGGTTGATGGTTGGACTTGATGATCTTAGAGGTCTTTTCCAACCTTAATGATTCTATGATTCTATGATATCGCTGCGTACATCAAGCACAACCTGTGCATACCTTCATATTATATTTACTATTATGAAAACATAACCTGGATTACCAGGGCTTAGTGCTTAAGCAGCCTGTTTCATTAGGAAGGCAAGGAACTTCGGCTGTTCTGATATTACAGATGTGATTTAGGCAGGACAGAGAGAAGATGAGGACCAGGATGTTTTCCTGTTCACAGCACAATTATACTAAATAAATAAAATTAGTATCACAACACCTTACCACCTCATATACATAAATCCAAACAAGGCTGGAGGTTCTGAACCGAGCAGCCTCATCCCTATAAGGATGTATGTGATCTCTGTGAAGTCATTTAGAGTTTTAACATCATTTTCCTGAGGTAACATGAAACCTATCACACTCTCACTGAAAGGTAGGGAAGTTTTACCACTGTTTTCAGGGCACAATGTTACTATGTGAGGTACAATTATTAAGCGTGATGATGCGAATAAGGCTCATTTTACTGGGAAGATTCTGGTTCCACTGGAATCTAAAACCGCCCATTCATTTCAACAGTGACCCAATTTCATTTTAAAAACAAAACCCCAAATCAGCAAGAAAAATTCCCTCCCAACACAACCGCAAGCAGTGGCAGTCAGGGCGTGCACCGGCTGGGTACCTGCAGCAGCCCCCACAGCAGCCGGAGCCAAGCCCAGAGGTGGCCGGTGTGGCCAGGGCTGCGCCGCTGCAGCCGGCGACCAAACCCACCGGCAGCTGTGACCAGTGAAGCTCTCTCCAAGGAGAGCTGCATACCTGAAGTCCCTCTCTAGGATGAAAACAAAAGTGCTTCGGATTCAAGGAATTACAGTTTATTTTTACTGCGGTGAAAGGGTCTGCAGCAGTGCATGGCGAACAAATGCAAAACTTAAACACTGTTTCGTTCAGATTTATACCCAGAGCTACTACTCATTAGGCTTATCAAACCCACATCTCCACTCAGCCACACTTGTACAGCCCCACTTTAATTGCATACCTTTAACTTCATTGTTTTTCAGTTGGCTTCACTGGATTTAAAGTAATACTGAAAAACGCATTCCCTGTGCTACAGCTACTCTGACCTTAAGTAGCTCAGCAGTCTGGGGAAGGATGTCTTCTGTTCCTCTTGCCGGTCTTCCTCAAAATAAAGCAAAGGATTGTACCCCTAAGAAATGTTCAAATGTGAGATATCCAGCTTCTGTCCAGCACTGGATAGAAGAGGGCTGAAATCTCACTCCTGCTGTTTTAGATTTGCAGGGGCTTAACTGCCTCAGGAATACAAAAGGAGCAAAACATAGCTTAAAACGTGCAGAAGTCAAAGGAAATCCGTGTACTGAATCCAGTCAGCTTAAAGGTCAGCCACAGATTTTC
Organism: Fregata magnificens; assembly: GCA_013389945.1. Classification (NCBI taxonomy): domain Eukaryota; kingdom Metazoa; phylum Chordata; class Aves; order Suliformes; family Fregatidae; genus Fregata; species Fregata magnificens. The sequence continues at coordinate 267,018 of WAAD01015343.1, read as the reverse complement.
CTAAATCAGGATGAGTTAAAAATCTGGTTTGTTTCCCCTTTATGCAAGATCTACCAAAAAAACCATCCAAAGAAACAAACCTATGGCATGCAGTTTTCCCTTACCTGGTTCCCTGGCCAATCTGGTAAGAACTGTTTGTAACTTATGTCACTTTGTATGGCTCTTACAGCTGTCGTACTAATCTGCAGGGAAAAGGTACAGCAGCTTCCTTGCCAGTCACAATATAAAATGGTGACAGATCCAAATGGCATGCTGCACTGCTTTTGCAGAACATACTGCGAGACATTTGAATTCTGACATCTCTCCTTTTTCTACGGGAAAGACAAGAATAAAAATGCATGCTGTAGGTCTGGGCTCCTGGTCGTTTGTTTTAGGGTTTTTATGTTTTGTTTTGGCTTGTTTTTGTTTGCTTGTTTATTCTAAAATAACCTTGGGAAATGAGCCTGCTGCGTATCACTCCCATAGATAAATTCAAATAATGTTATCTGCGGTGGTTTGTACCTGGAAGAAGGATGGTGAATCAGTAATTTCAAGAGAATGAATTCATAGTCAAGTGTTTTTATGAAGGCATCAACTCAGACTCAGCATTCAAAGTGTCGTATCTACAGGGAAAAGCTCAACTTTTCAAGGTGCATATGTAGCAACATGAAGAAAAAGATATCACAAGTAGCAAATTCAGAAATGCTCGCTTTTCTCCAGGCATCTCCCTGTAATATCTTAGAGAAAATAAAGACTGAGGGGAAAACACAATGTGCCTTAACTACCTGTACGGAAAAGGAAAAGGAAAAGGGAAAGGGAAAGGGAAAGGGAAAGGAAAGGAAAGGAAAGGAAAGGAAAGGAAAGGAAAGGAAAAAGGAAAGGGGCTTCTTCACAGCAGACGTGGGAATGAAGTAACAGATGATGGTTTGCATCTCAGATTGTGCAAATAATGGAGAAAAATCTTCTAAGACAGTGAGGAAATCAGAAAATAAAATCTGCTGACAGGGACGCTGTGAATTTACCAACTCTGCAAGCAGTGATGGGAAGGGCTAGACAAGAGGATTTAGGACTAGACAGATTTACTGGTGGAAACTGCAAAATGGTAACTTCACTATGTAGTAGGGATGCCAGAAAATGGACCAGACAACCCAATCTTTTGTTTTTCCTGAAATACTTATGAATGTGCATAAAGATCTGGCTGCCTAAATGCATAAAATATAAGGAAAAGGACCCGAGGTATCTACAGAGACAAGAACCATCATTCAGCTTTGTCCCAAGGTGCAGACCACAGATGACTTGTTCTTATAATCTGTTTCTATTCATGCAATACTTAAACACACTTAGAGAAACAAAGAAGGGTTTGCTTTTGGTGATTGTCCCTTTGTGTACTAATTATTTTTATTAGCAAGCTAATTTTCATCCCAAACTGTCTGTTTTCTCATCTGGGAGAAACATATTTATAAGGCCAAAAGTTCAAAATCAACTTTCCAAGCATTACCAGAGGAGAAGAGTATCACGCACATTATATAATCTTGCAGCAAATGCATTAGAACACACTTCCGAAGATCAAAGCTAAATCAGATAAGACAATCCAGACTGTATGTAAAGCACACAAGCGTACACACTCAGTTATACGTGGGGCTATCAGAACCTGCCTGTGACACACAATAGAGAGGAGAGGAGAGATTTCTGTGCTAATGGACGGGCAAGCGAGCAGACATTTCAGGAGATGCTGCCCAGTCCCAGTACAGTTGGGTGGGATGGGCACATTCCTGCAAGGCTCCCTGGAAGCAGCCCCAGGCTGGGGGGTTTCAGAGCTCAGGGTCACCCATCCCACTTTACTTGCTGGGTAAGAAACTGGCTGGATGGCCGAGCCCAGAGAGTGGTGGTGAATGGAGTTCAATCCAGTTGGCGGCCGGTCACGAGCGGTGTTCCCCAGGGCTCGGTTCTGGGGCCGGTTTTGTTCAATGTCTTCATCAATGATCTGGATGAGGGGATTGAGTGCACCCTCAGCAAGTTTGCAGATGACACCAAGCTGGGTGGGAGTGTCGATCTGCTCGAGGGAAGGAAGGCCCTGCAGAGGGGTCTGGACAGGCTGGATCGATGGGCCGAGGCCAACTGTATGAGGTTTAACAAGGCCAAGTGCCGGGTCCTGCACTTGGGTCACAACCACCCCATGCAACGCTACAGGCTTGGGGAAGAGTGGCTGGAGAGCTGCCCGGCAGAAAAGGACCTGGGGGTGCTGGTCGACAGCCGGCTGAACATGAGCCGGCAGTGTGCCCAGGTGGCCAAGAAGGCCAACGGCATCCTGGCTTGTATCAGGAATAGTGTGACCAGCAGGAGTAGGGAAGTGATCGTGCCCCTGTACTCGGCACTGGTGAGGCCGCACCTCGAGTACTGTGTTCAGTTTTGGGCCCCTCAGTACAAGAAGGACACTGAGGTGCTGGAGCGTGTCCAGAGAAGGGCAACGAGGCTGGTGAAGGGTCTAGAAAACAAGTCTTATGAGGAGCGGCTGAGAGAACTGGGGGTGTTTAGTTTGGAGAAGAGGAGGCTGAGGGGAGACCTTCTCGCTCTCTACAACTACCTGAAGGGAGGTTGTAGGGAAGCGGGTGCTGGACTCTTCTCCCAAGAAACTAGCGATAGGACGAGAGGGAATGGCCTCAAGTTGCGTCAGGGGAGGTTTAGATTGGACATCAGGAAGAATTTCTTTACCGAAAGAGTGGTTAGGCATTGGAACAGGCTGCCCAGAGAGGTGGTGGAGTCGTCATCCCTGGAGGTGTTCAAAAAAGGTGTAGACGTGGCACTCCAGGGCCTGGTTTAGGAGTCATGGTGGTGTTAGTTGATGGTTGGACTTGATGATCTTAGAGGTCTTTTCCAACCTTAATGGTTCTACGATTCTATGATTCTATGATCCCAAAGCCTCCCTAAATCACACGTGGGACGACACCAGTCCAGTTCCACCACTGACCAGAGCTTTTCTGCAGCACCAGAAAAACATGGCCTGCATTTCTAGTTGGTCAGCATCCTTCGTCATCTTCAGAGGTACATCAACACAGGAGAGTGTGCTCCCCTGCTCCGCTCCGTACCTCACCCCAGTCCTCAGCACAGCCCCATTCCCGCTGTGACAGCACCGGGCAGAGCTCTGCTAGCTGGTGTCCGGCTGGTGCCGTTTCCCCTTGCAGCCAGGCAGGCAGCTTGCTTTGCGTAGCTACACGCACTGCCTGGGCTGGGAAACTTGTCCCTGGTTTCTAATCCAATGTGACGTTCGGAGTGACAACGCGGCTGGTGCTGCTGACTTTTCAAATTGCACAAAAGGGAATTTTACACTTTGGCAAACTGCCTACCTGAATTCTGGAGGAGTGAAAAAGGAGAAAACAAGTTTTGACTAGTAACATTTAAGGTGACGCTATCAATCACTGGCGAACTTCGACAACTCCAGTTAATTTTTGCTCAGAATGATAAAATACTCCATTGGTGAAGAAAATAACAGGGAGTTTCATCCAGGGCTATTTTTCTTCTTGTTTTTCTTTCTATTTAGAAGAAAAATTATGTTAAATCTGCAGCGTTTTTAATCAAATACAGACAAGGGAAATTGAACTATGCACAAACAAGCCTACGTTTTCAATTGGCTTTTGTTGCTTTCACTTAAAAGTTTACGGTTTGGATTATTTTTTTTCCTAACAAAAATCCAAAACACTTCAAGAGAAACTGATATTCGTGAGCATACTCCTTTAGTCTGTCTTTGAAGAAAGAGGAGTCTGAAATAGAATAGAATTATTCAACCAGCTCTAGACTCAGAACACTTCCCTGGAGGCGTAGATCTGGCAGCATGTAGGTGAATTTGATTTCTTACTCAGAAAAATTATCTATGTGTTATTAATATTAACACATGCTTAGAGGAACAAATGGATAAGAATTTCTAAAATACAGATAAAGATGGATCCTAGACCCTGGACTCCTGGCACTCCAAGTCAAGAGGGCCAACCAGCAAGGGGGAGTGAAGAGGAAAGGTGTCAGACAGACAGTTTATGACTTCCAGGTGACCACTTCGACTGAAGCTCACGGCTCCAAACAACATTGGAAGGGACACTGCATTTCTTCACATCCCATTTCTGCACTGTGAAGCAGCTTGCGGGTACCTGTGTCTCTGCAATCCTGTAATCACATAGAGAACAAGCAAGCGTAGTGTATGCTGGTATTCTCGGCAGGAACATTTTCATCAGATTCCTGCCAGGCTAGCTTCATACTGCCACCCATCTCATCAACTGCTATAATGATGACCAAAAAATGAAACTGGTTTCTGCTACAAGTTTAGACTGATCCATAAGCTGCTTTGGAACCTTAAATAGACATATCCACATGTATGTGACACACAGTGCTAGAAGAGTCTGTACGTCTATAACCTATGAATCCGTAAGACCGTCCCTACCCATAAAACCTGCAGCTCACCAAGAGTAAATCCTCTCAGTCTAAAAGACGCTGTTGTGCCTTCACAGTGGCTGTTCTCAAAGGAAGCGGAATAAAATCAAGGGATCGTTCAGAGCAGGTTCATAGCATTGGTCTTCCATTTGAAAAAAACTATATAAGAAAGGAAATAAAGATTCTCTGATTTGTCTATCATATACTTAATAGAATAAATTTTGTATTGTAGTGTGGTGTTTAAAGCTCACCATTTTTTTTTTAATAAAGCGCTATTAAAAGAAGATAAAAGAGATAAAAGAAGATAAAACAGTAGCTAGCTTAAGAAAAAGCTATTTGTTTTCCCTGTCTTCTGTGACAACCTTTTTCTGTCCTGCACTAAGTAGGTTCGCAGAGAGGCACCTGTACTTCTTGGGGTTTTATTATTTATTTTTATTTTCTGCTATACAGAGCCATGAAATGAGGGGAAAAAAGTTATTTCAAGGCTGCCAAAAAATCAAAATTTATTCATAGAAAAGAAAGCAGAAGGAACAGTTATGAGCAAGGAACGCTGAATTCATCTAGCTTGTAATAAAGTCTATAGCTAACTAGCCACAGGTGCTCTTTACATCCCAGGAGCAAATGAGAGTGTGATTGACAGGGATACGATAATGGTTCTGCAACCATAACACAGTCTTTCTGGAGTACAGGTTTGCACCTGCTCAAAGATGAGGCATTAATGTTTATTTAAACAAGACCATTAAAAAGGAGCAGGGGGTGGAGAAGAAATCATTAAGTATCTAAACCAAGGTAGAACAAAGCACGCCCACACCAAATGACAGCCTTCTGCATTGCAGAGGAAACACCCCAGCTTTGGTTAGCAGAGGGAGGCACAGGTTCTGGATACGATCTCCCAATTTTTTATGGTATATAATGTTCAGACTGTCTCTGCTGCAGCGTAAACCTGTTCCTAGTGGCTAGGTAGCCTGACGTGATCTAAAATCAGAGTGGGTTTCAGAGTCATATATAGTGTCTATGGCCAGATTTACAAAATTATTTAGGTGTGTAAAGATGCAAATAGCATTAGGCCTGCACCAGTGCTTCAGTGATCCCTCTTTTGAGCCCAATTAACTTTGTAAATCTAACCCTACGTCAATTCTAATTTTGCTCACAAGTCAGGTGAGTCTGTGGATGAGAACACAGCCACCAGAAGTCAGGCAATGCAAGGCTGAAAGGACATACTCCAGCACTACATGCTTGTTGCGTGCAAAAGCATTGAAATACGTATCTACAAGTCTTCAATTCACCCTGATTCTGCTTTGCTTAGAAGTAAAGGCTGAGACAGTCTGCACTTCAAATACACTCTTCCCGGTTCCTCAGCATTGGAGCTCATGTGCTCTAAAAGAGAGGTCCAGAAACCTGTGCTGCCTTCCCACCCCGTGACATGGTTTTACAGCTTTTGCAATATTATTTGTGATTTCACTGAAGGGCAATAAAGAAAACTCCTTTCAAATCTTTCTGATCTCAGTAATATCCTGTACACACCAAGTCATCCTTCAAGGACCAGTTCCACATTTGAATTTCCGGATTGCCTTTCAACCCATTATTACAAGGGTTTGTCCCTTACATTTCCAGGACTTGAGTAGCCTGCACTGAAATAGTTTCTGAAGAGCTCATAAGTACTTTCTGCAACATGATCACTTTGATGCTCATGTAATTCTTCCTATCACTGAAATATGTCTTTCATCTACAATGTATGCCTGATCCAAGTAAATTCTTAATTCCTTTCATATGTCACTGTCGGATGACAAATGCCACACTATTAGATCACGTTCCCTTGGAAGGGACAGAAGTGCATATTTAGGTAATATCCAGCCCTTGGATAGCATTTTACATCTGCAGGAAAAGGAAGCATTAATCAGATAGGTCTAAAACTAACTGGAATTCATATACAACTTTCCACTGCCTTGAATGAAGTGAGTTTCTGACATCACTATTTAAAAAAAAATATATTTGTGAAATTGCGTTTATTAGGGTCCATATTTTATGGATATGGATAATAGGATGTAGAGAAGTGTACAGCTCACATTATTTTTAGACATGAGATACACCTTTCGCTTGTGCCACGTCTCTCATTCCCATAAACCTGACATACTTTATGCACTTCACTATTTGATCATAATTGCTAGACTGTTGAAACAGAACTTTTGATCAGGAAAGGTAATTCTATGCAAATTTACAGAATTATAGCTATTCTTAAATATAAAATATTTCAAACTATTATTTAAAGAGGAGCTTAGGTGCTTAAATATAATTAAAGGAATCAAGCTTCTAAGGAGATGATCAAATTAAAACAGCTTTACTCTTCCAATAAACCAGTCAAAAAGCCATTCTATAGGAACCGTGAGAAAGGGGGTAGTTGTGCATCTGTGTTACTGTACCCAGTACTAAAGTGCAGCTACCTCCACATGGAGGCAAAACTTCAAATACTGTAGCAAGAAAAACACTGTACGAGGAGAACTGCCTCCAGATTGGGAATATTTACCATTTTTTTTACTGCAAGGGTGGTTGAGCACTGGAACAGTTTGCCCACAGAGATCATGGAGCCTCCATCCTTGGAGACGTCGAAAACCCGGTTGCCGCAGCCCTGAGCGACCTGCTCCGAGCAGGGGTTAGACTAGATGGTCTCCAGAGGACCTTTCCAACCTCAGCCCCTCTGCGATTCTATGACTTAGCCTTGTACCTAGAGCAGACTTCTAAATCTGTTGTCCAGAACATGGTGGAGGGAACTGGCCAGGGCTCCAACAATTTTGTCCCTCTCTGCTCATCCCCACAGAAAGGCTACAGAAACTTTACAGATGATCCAGGCACTGCATGGCCTTCCTCTCCTAGAAAGCTTTTAGAGTGTGAATCAATTATATATACAGCTTCCAGTGCATCTTCTGACCAGTACGGAAATGCCTGGGATGTGTAACACTCCATTACAACTTACTCCTTTTTCTTCTGCTCACTTCTTCAACTCCTTTGAAACTGCTTCCAAGTTCAACTTTTCCAGAATCTGAGGCTTTCAAAAAAAGCCAATTCTTAAAAAGCTAATTAATTCCCCATAGGCTTTTTTTTTTGACTCAGTAAATATTTCTGAGGTTGCTTTTTGTATAATCAGTGTTAGCAGCTCATTAAAATGTGCAGTATGTGTATCATTTTGAATGTGACATGGCTCAGCATGGATGCTCAAGCTGCTTAAAAGACAGAGAAGAAAAAGATGAGGATAAAATGAAAGCAAAACCCCAGCATTTCCTTTAAGCTGACACCACAGTCAAGAATTTAAGACAGGGCAGGGAGCCTTCAACCCTGCTATTAGGTGAAAAGTCTAATTGCTCAATGCACTGACTGCCCTCTCCAGCCTGTATGTGTTCTGAAAAGATTTCTTTTACAGAGAGCTTTAAGGTGCTAAAAAAATGGATTCTACTATCGGGTAATTGTATAAGGTTTTCATGCCGAGTAATATGAGAATTCTTCTTGAATTAATAATGAATGAAGTAATTTAAAAGGCTTTAGTGTATGCAGCCAGAAATAAATAATGCCTTAATCTGGGATGTTTTATTTTCCATTAAAACAAACACTTTTTAAAAAGTGTGTGTTACTGAGAAGAGCAGCACTCAGTTGCTAATGTGCCAGGTGCCTCTATCAGATGATGGTCAGATGGACAATAATACTTGGGATTTTTTCCTGATATTTCCTGAGTATTGTTGATGCTTGACAGCTGTAGAAAACACGAAGGTTAAAAATATTACTTTGGGTCACAATGAGAAAACCCAAGATGAAAGGCTCGCTCAGTAGTGGGTGGCTGCAAAACCGCTGTTCCACGTTAATTGACTTTATTTCAGTTGGTGTGTGCTCTATGTTGCATAAAATACACCTCTGTTCATTTCTAGACAAATTATAATGACTGACATACTAGTAAAATCATAACAATGCTAAATCATAAACTAATTAGTAACTGTTTGTACAGTAACTTCTTTAAGTACGTTATAATCACAAGCTGTTAGGCAAGACACCTCTGAGCATCAGAGCTGACATTGCAGACTTCCCCTTGCCTGCATGCAGGGAGCAGCCGTACAGCTGAGGTTAATTGAAATAAAATAAATAAATAAACAAAGAGATCAGAGCGCAGTGCCTCATTACAACTCCTATGCGTGCCACAGCTGTACGGTTTAAGGGCCAAAGAGAACCCACGCGTGGTGACTGCCCCGTACCACCGCAAGGGCTAATTCTTATAAATGGGTTTGAGTCTTAGTGCCCACATTAGAATTTAAATTAAGCCAAATATTGACCGAGGAAGAACTTGCTGTCAGGTTCAGGGTGAGAAGCTTCAATTACCAAGGAAGCAGGAGTCCCTGAAAATAACATCATACTTTCATCTTCACGGGGTAAAAACCCCACGATGTGGAGATACGCAGCAAGGGGTGGGCTTTTTGTCAGAAAAGAGAGAGTCAAATGGATTTTTTTTTTGTCCACGTATGACAATAAATTCCCACAGTTATGGTAAACCAGTGAGTTTTTCCTCAACCGATAATAGTGAGTTGAGGGGCTAAACAGTAACTTGTTGTGAACATATGTGCATTTTTCTGTTCTGCTGACAATAAACCTGCTTCGAACAAGAGACTGCTCTAGAGACCCACACAGGCCCCTGACACTGCCATTGGCATGAGTCTATGAATTTGCAGCTTAGAATAGGGGGGAAAAAAAAAAGAAAAAAAAAAGAACTTTCCTAGTTCAGGAAACCAAGGACCTTTGCAATTTTCCAAACGTAAGTGTAGGAAATGGGTTCTGACTCTTTTCTTGCTGGACTCTTCATTATTCTGCAAGTTGCCCTGCAACACACACAGACTTCCAATGTGTGATCAGTATTGCTGGAGGGTTTGAGGTGCATCAAAATGTAGCAGTTGCTCTTCACTTGAAATTCTCTAGTGTGGAGAACTTCAGAATAGCATGAAATTACCACCACCACCCACTGGTCCTGGAGTCCATTGAAATGTTTCCTCTTTACAGTCATCTTCTGCTCAGAAAACTAACAGCCCAGATAACATCTTTGGTGTTTCCTGCTAAGTCTTCTCAATAAATTTCAAACCAAAAATAACGCTGTCAACTGGAGAAAGATCTGCCTAACAGAAAATGCCGTTAAGTTCAGCAGGCTAACAAAAAAAAAAAAAAAAAAAACGTCTAAAAAAGCTTTTTCTGCTACCTCTATCACTACCGAAATTGAGATTTGAGGATCAAAAACTTAGATGACAACATAGCTGCTTGGTGATGCATGAAGCAAAAGGAAACTGAGATCCCTGTTTGCTAGATATATCAGCTTTGCAAGAACTAAAAGGAATAGAGCTTCCTCTGAAAAGCTGGATGAATAAACATTAGGAATAAAAGACAGCAAGGTGTGGAGGTTAAGACTGGAGGTATTTTCTGCAAAGTGAAATTCAGCTTTTCTTATATTGATTCTACATTGAAGTAAATTCCTCTTTTTCTCTGAATAACTGTTAAATCAACAGTTCAAATTTTCCTTTTTTTTTGTGAAAAACTAGTTAATGCTTTATTAAGTGGTCATGGAGAAACCTGAGATATCATAAAAAAAAGAAAACATCTATTTTTCTTTAGTGAGATGTGTATGACATAGTAAACTGCTGTTTCCGCCAAGCAATAGACAATTACCCTGCACATCATTTCTGAGTTACGTAGACCAATGGGATGTGCCAGATTTCAGTCCCTGCTTTTGTTACCTGCTACTGTGACAGCGACAGCCAAGGATCAAGGCAGATGGTCCACATCTACCATTAAGGGAGAGCAAACAGGAGGTCTCTGATACTATCTCTAAAAATGCATTTGCTGGCAGAGCTGAAATGCAAGCAATTCTCCCTTCAGAGAAAGGTAATTTCTAGCAGTAGTTTGAGGGGAAAGGGAGAGCAGTAATGACAGTGTATTAGCTTGGGTTTGCCAAATGCAAAGAACAAAGATTCATCTTAGCACCATTTCAAAAAAATATTTGAACAAGCATGTTATCATCTTTTCAGTGAACAGGAATTAAGTAGGTGCTTAATATTGAGCGAGGGCTGAAACAATGTGCTGAACTGGGACCACTGTGTTAACTGGTACAGGTTCCCCATTTGCTTTGAATAATCCCTGTCGGCTACAAGGAAGAAAGATTTCTAGCAGTTGGCACACATTTGAAAATGATGAAGAGCAAAGAAATCACTGACTGAAAGTCTCAGATATGGTGCAAGTCACAATTTGCAGAGGCGATGAAATTACAGAACCTGAGTCAGGTGGATGACAGCATTAGTGTGGAAAGGATTATTAGTGTGAAAGGTATTAATAGAGGATATGCAAAGAGGTTCTCCTCTCAGCACTCCTGTGACTGAAGCAGAAGATAAAGTTGCCTATGTTCCCGTGAAGAAAACGTTCCCATCCTGCTGTGGCTCCAGTCCAGCCCGCAGGACTTTAGGAAGCGACATTCACGGTCGCCCCATCTTCCACACCAAAACAAGTTTGCAAACGCACAGGTCTCCTTGCAGGAAGGAGGGTGCCTGCACTCCCATTGTATTCCCTTTTTCAAAGGTCTCTAATAATATTTCTCCCCCTGCTCCTTTTAATGAATGGTAATAGAGAACACCTGATTTCATCAAGCCGTTCATCATTTTAGGACTAGGGGCTTTAGCTTTCTGACCTACTTTCCTTGCCAATGAAATTCCGTTTTAAGCTTCAACTCAAGGTCTGAATGTTACCCAAATTCAGACCATCTGTTTTAACTGCCTACAGGCTGAGAAGTTGATCCAAGCCAGGAAGAATAAATGGAACCCGTGTGTGCATATATTAAGTATTCTCAACCCTCAGTGTATTAAATAACCTACTCAGTTTATTCCTGAGTCTACATAAACATTCCTGTTTCTTTGGGCAGTGCCTGCTGTTGTTGTAAGGAATATTTATGCTGCCAGTTGCTCTCAGAGACCTTCAGCTAGGTCACCTTTCTTGTACAAGTGCAGGAATGAGCAGGCTACAACTGACCCCAAATCCATCTAATCCCTTAATCTGGCTTTGGTGAGGGTTGGTATGGGCTATCCAGAAGAAGTACCGATCCCCCCGAGCAAGTCATCAGGGAATAACCTGCCTCTCTTTCTAATAATACTCACTGTTAGAGAAGCAACGGAACTTGGATCTCAGTGATTGTTTTTCATCCTGGGTGATGTAACTACATGATCTTGGTGTTAATAAAAAGACAGCTGACCGGTCCTTTCGTGAATCTCTAGCAAATTCCCCACAGTATCTTGAAACAGTGAGTTCCAATGAGATAACTTCTTGCACTGCACAGAAATCCCTCTCGGTTTTAAATGTCCTATCTTCCCATTTCATTGCACATTCACTTCTGTAGTACAAGAAAAGGGCCTAACAGCATCAGACCTTTCTTCAGGATTTAGATACATCTCTCAGTCCTTTTATTACACAAAACTCAGTAACAAATATGAATTTATAAACCGGAACAAAATCAAAAGGCAACATTACCTGGAAAATCCCTACTAAGCAACTGCTGACCACAGCTTTACAAAAAATCAAAATGAATCAGAGTACTGAAGATAAGCTTCTGCTGCTAGCACTGATACGCATCTACAGCACTCATCCCTCGCAGCTTGGCTGATGGATGTAATTTCAGCAGAATATCTAGGGAGGATGAGAGCATCCATGAAAACATTAACAAATAAAATATGCCAGGGAAAAAGAAAACAGTAGTGTAAAACCAAGCCAGATATTGCAGAAGTTGAATACCCAGCTGGGGAGCTGGCCAGGTCAAAACAAGGCAGAAAATAAGTATATGTAACGTAAGAGAATCCTAGCATGAAATAGGCTCTGTACGTCCCTGGACACAGCTGATTTGTTGTTCAAGTCTGTCATTTGACAGCCTGTTTATAGATTCCCTTGCTTCAAAGCCATTATGGCTGTGTTTACAGCACGCTCTTTCAGGAGGCACCACAAGCCTCCTCACGTGTCAGGTTTCTCAGGCATTCATCAGTGCACCCCATTCCTTCTAGGATTAGTATATTTAAAAAGCTGACATTAACATATCAGACTCTCCTTATGGACATGGATTACTGAGTCTGTGTCTGCGAAACACTTCCAAAAAACTTCTCCTATATTTTCAAAATATCATGCCAGCATTAACTAATTAATCCTCACAACGCTTGTCCAGGACAGCTCTGAAAATATTTTGATCTCCCTTACAGACATGGAAAAATAACATAGAAAGCAGACCTGTCTTTCCTGAGGCCATAAAACAAGCCCATGACAAAGTCGGCTTTCAGACTTCAGGAGTGCTCCATCACTGGTTCTGCGTCGCATGTCTGCATTCAATCCATCAGACGATATCACTGCCTCAGTAGCTCCAGAGCCCTCCTCCCACCTTCCCGGTACACAGGAATTTAAGACATCACGTGTGAAAGTTTGTATGCCTCTGCTGAAAAAGGCAACAGCATCTTTGCATACTTGGAGGCATGAATACGTGACAGGTTAAAACCCAGCTGGGCAGGAAAATGGCACACGTGAGCAGCAGCTAGCTGTGCTCCAGAGAGCTGTGGTTTTTGACGGGGTAATTCCAGCAAGGCAGATGAAACAGCTAATGTGGCAGAGGAACCGTGAATTAAACCCTAAACAAAAGATCTAACTATCCCCAGCCCCCGTACCATAGCTGTTAATTCCCTGTTCATTCGTCATGTGCAAAAACAAGAAAGGAATGAGTAATATTTGCTTTTGTTTTCATTGTATCATTGGAAGTGACATGATCATTATTTCACTGGAGGTTCAAAGCAGCATTAGCATGATTACATTGGACTTGTACCTATTGAATGGAAGGACATGAGCTCCTCTGAGCTGTCAAATGCAACATACACAGCCTCCCAATGCAACTGAAACACTCTAGCTGAATTTTAGACGGTTTTTTCTCCTTTCTGCAAATCAAAACATTGCATAGTGATTTACTTACAGCATAAAAAAGGATCTCTTGCACCTGGAAAGCTACATGCTAATTCCATGCTTTATTCCATCTCTTTCATGCAAAAGGCTTTCAAAATCATATTCTATTGTATGGTGCATGATGTTATTATTCTGTCCTTATTGTCCTAAAAACAGAAGCTTACAGGCTGGAGTGAAATATTCTTTTGACCCTACTGTGCCGGGCAAAAGGTTAGAGAGATAAAGAAGGTCTCAAAGAGCTGTTAATGCCAGTATGAGGCAGAAATACTAAATCATGTGAAGCAGCATTGTTTCTGTTTCCATCCTCCATGAGATATTTCAGCTTTCATAGGCAGTGTGTGAAAACCACAACATTTTGCACCACTAGGCAGGAAATGTCCCTTGACCGCTTAAACATAGCGACCAGAAAATGCGCAGTCCTCTTCTGACCATTTGATCCACGAGCCAGCTGTCCCCACGTTCTTGTGTTGGCTCTGCGACCTTAACCAAACCATCTGGGGGCACAGGAGCGTGCACCAGGACTCCCTGAGTGTGCTGCTCTGTAGGGCTTGATTGCCCTCCCTTGAGCCAGCTCTGGAGAAGGGGAGGGGTGTTGGACCTGATGCTCTGTCCAAAGACAGGTCTTTTACTCATAAGAAGGAAGGTGCTGGGATACAGGTTTATTAATTTTCAATTGCACTCATCTCCTCTGCATCTAGAGAAACCAATGGAGACAATAGCTATATAATAATGGTAATTTATGAACCGTAAGTCCCTCCCCAGGTGCATGCCTTATTCCAGCGGAAAAGTTGGCACGTGAAAAGGCTGCTGGAAAAGAGCATCCTCTGAAAAGCTGTTTCACTGTCCCCACGGAGCTGTTATTGCCATAGCACCTTCCAATGTCCCTTTACCATAGGATCTTCCAGCTTTTTGACTACAATTCCCTATTTGTAGGGCTGTGAATGTTGCAGAGAGAGAGAGGATCATCAGAGATGCTGCTGAGAGCCTATTTTTAGAGTCATTTGATGAGCTGTTCAGCACCTTATTTATTGCTGTCTCCAGCTGGAGGAGCTAAGCACTGTCCAGACACCTCTACCGCTAACACCAGAACTCGGAAGCAGTGACCTCTATTTGATAACATTTTCTGTACTGACAGAGGGAAAAACAACAGCACATTATGCGTCAAGGCTAATAGCTGCTAATTAGGGTGAGTGACATATGACTCCTTTTATGTCCAAAGAACACAGAAGTCACAGTACAAATAAAAAAAAAATGTTGAAATTCTGCATTCACAGTCTTTTCCAGTCTAAAGTGTGACCATGTTAAAGTAATTTCCTATTTTGTTTTTTTCCTGGTTTGTCTGTTTAAGGCTTTACTTGAAGTTTACATTATTTGTACAGTGGGCAGGAGTCTCAGCGTTCAGTGTTTCCTTGGTAGGAAATGGGGCTTTGAAGGGACACTGGGAGAAGAAAAGGGGACAAACCGAAGCTATGTCATTGGAAACATGGGATACATATGTAGAGGCTCCAGAATCACTATCAGCGTGCAGAGCACCGAAGGGACTGCGGCAGCAAGGGCAGCTGCCCCCAAAGGTCGCACACCCTCTCACGCCCCAGTGTCGTCTGGCAGGTATATCTCACCTAGCACAGCCAGTAAGCAAAGCAATGAATTCAGCAACTGAAAACTGGCTGAATCTGTTGCCATCTAACTGGATTCCTGGCTAAATAAATAGAAAAGATGTTTATCTCTAGGCATGTTCCACATCTAACCTAGCCGATGCTCAGCATTTATCTCTGGACGAGCCTGGAGCCACGTACAGACTGTGTTTATGCCAGATTTCTGTACAACTGCCTTGCATTATTAATATTTGTAATGCAGTAGCACTTAGGGGTCACTGCTGGGTGTGGGGCATATTCAGAACGTGGGGCAGCTCCTGCTCTGAAGGACCTAGCACCTACTTAACCAAGCAAGCAAAGAATAAGTAACCAGCTGTCATTTCATAAATGGGGAACTGAGGTACAGAAAGCTGGAATGATTTACTAGAGGTCACGTTAAAAGTCTACTGGATTTGCAGCCTCCCATTGTTTTGTTACAGGCTCAAACATCCAGTTAGACCCTCTGAATGTTAATCATTACCTAACTCTTCTATCTTCTTGCTGCTCTAATGAGATTATTGATGAATTACTTAAAATGCACTTTCTCTAGAAGAAATTTTTTAGGTGACAAGTTGCCTTTTACTAAACAAATTAATGCGAAAGTTGAGTTTTCTCATTCCAGTCTGGGGAAAAGAAGTTTTGGGTTTAAAATGCCCAATTAGTACTAACTGAAATCCAGTATTTGACATTATTTGGCACTGTATCTGTTATAAATATGCCATGTGGCCATTAGTATCTCATGGTACCATCAGAACAAAAATAGTCACTCCAGCAATTAATATTGCAGTAGCTGCATATGTCAATATAGGAGTAGAACAATTGCAACTGTATAGGTCCATTCCAAACCCCATCATAGCCAAAGTCAAAGGGAGGCCTCTCACAAAGTGCAAGGGGATTTAGATCAAGCTCTGCTGGAGCATAGCTTGGTTTTACTCTGATCAAAGCGCTATGACCTTTCCAAACATCGGTATCACTCACATTGCAGGTCAGCCCAGTAAAGACAGAGAACATGGCTGGAAGCACACAACGTGCCATGCAAACCCAGAGATGCAAATCCAACAGTGTTCTCTCCGTAGATTAACTCTACGGTAGATCCAGAAGTCCGTGCTACAAGGCCAAGTTTTAGGTCTTGTTCCTGTGCAGCCTGCTCCAGCTAATGCAAAATTTCTCATTGCAGTATCTCTCGTAACAGTTTTGCAAATGAAGTTCTACATCTCCCCAGCAAAATCCTCTGTGCTCCAAGACAGTTTGATCTTTCCTGATGGTGTTTTAAAGCACCTTCTCTGAAGTCCCAAGTAATGAGGTAACTCTCAGTCTGTAAGAACAAAACTCTACAAGACAGACTGTGAGCCAGACACTTATTATTATACTTTCTACAAATGCACAGAAGAGCTTTCTCTCAGTGCCCCAGGTCACTGAGATCATGTTTGAGGCATATGATTAATTTTCAGCCTTATTGTGTTAAGGGGTGGCAGGAGAAAAGTAAGAAAGATTTTTTTTTTAGAACAGTGTGAAATGAGGCAGAAGACCTTGTCACTTAGCAAGAGCTTTTAAACTATCTTTGCATAAAGCAGCAGCTAAAAAGTTAATAGACATAAATAGCATTTTATTGATTTGAGGTATTCTGAGGGGTTTTAATGCAGGTGAAGGCAGGAAAAGGATTCTGCTTGGGATAATTAAGCCTTAGCTAGTAAAGCCTGAAGCATTTACACAAGAAAAAAAAAAAAAAAGACAAGAAAAACCCCCAAAACCTGAAAATGCCAAAGAAAAGCTGCCACTTAGCCTGAAACTAAGGGACACAAGCGAGTCCAATAGCCCAGCGATGATAATCTTTTACCCAGCTGCTTGGCCACGCTGTCTAGCCACCGAGCCTAGGAGAGCACATGAGAGACTCCCAGGAGCAAGCAGTTAACGTGTAATGAGTTCTGCTTTTATTCAGAGACCCTTGTACCAACGAGCTCTTGGATGGGGGAAAGAAGTTCAGCTGATAAAAAAAGGTGTTTTGAAATATTTGGTTTTCCCCTTGGACGTAAATTATTCTTAGCACAACGCTATTCCCATAAGAGCTCTTTGTTCATCATATGCAGGCATCAAAGGTAAAAATAAAGCCTCAACTGTAAATCGTTTTGCTTTTCAGTATTTGCTGCACAAAACACCAGAACATGCCAAAGAAGAGCACGGAAATCCCAAACACCATCTGATAGCAACTAGGGGCCTCTCCAGATTTCAAGCACCCTGAAACAAGGGATGTCTTCCCTAAGCCCAGTTTTTAATTTTAGCACCCTTTCCCTGTCTACTGCAAAACTTCGGCAGGTTGCAGCGCCTAGGACTTCTCTTCTACTCCAGGGTGCAGCCAGGTCACAGAAACCTGCCTGTAGTGGGATTTCAGAGAGTCCTCCTGAGTCACAGAGGTACTTTGGGAATCCCTGTACCCCGCTGGTTTGTAGACAGTCATTTCAGTATCAGAGATTTTTTTTCTAAATCTGTTGTTATTTGGCTGCTTGCTTTTCCCTTTCCTCCAGATGAAAATTACTCCAATGAATATTGATATTAATATACATTTGCATGCAAGCATGTAATAAATGGCTCACTGAAACAAGGCCTGTAAATTCAGTCAGTGGCTGTGCTAATCATGTTCCTATCGTACTCCAGGGGCATTAGCTACAAATGAGCTTTTTGTTACATGATCAGAACACGCTGCAATCCACACCCAGCTTTCCGGATGGGTTTTTATTTGCCTATCAACCATTTGCAGAAGAAAGCAATGAAGTCACTTCTAGAGGGCAAACTGCAGGGGAGGAAGAGCCTCCTATGGCGTTTACCACCGCATCTGCTGAACGCAGGGCACAACATTTGCATTGCTAACACCTGGTGCTTGCCGGATATCAAAAGTTGTGCTGCGAGATGGGGGAATCGTGAGTGATGGTGCACTCGGTTAGAATTAAGAGGTCCAATCACCTGGGATGCAACATGGGGATTGTGTCAGCTCCAACTGTAAATCAGAATTCAAAATCCCCATTACCGTCACTATAGTCGCTATAGTGCAGCATTCGGTGAGCCAGCACAGTCAACCATGTGCCGAGTCCCAGAGCAGTTTCAGTACCGTATATTCCATGAGGGCGTAACAGCCCTGCTCCTTCTTATGGCACTGGTGAGTAGCCATCAGGCAAAGCACGGTGGTTTTCTTTACAGAAAGACGGTATTAAAGCTTAAGCATAAAACTGCTGCAGAAAGCTTTTGCAATATGCAAAGGAAAAACACAAACAGCAAATAAGCACTCAACAGAGTAGTGATTTCTGTCACGTGGAATCCACAGAACCTAAACCAGCATCATCTTCCATCTGTGTAAAATAGATTATTCCATTTCAGTTCTGCTGGTATTATTTCACATACAAATTACAATCATTAATGAAGATTGCTGGGTCAAACCCAGTGCAGAGGTTTGTCTGAATAATTTTTCAGCTGGTCTCATATTCCTGACAATTCACCCTTTACTGAATCCAGACTTTGAATGAACCCCAAATTTCTGACTGTACAGACGGCAAGGAAACTGCTGGCTTTTGAAAGGGAAGTGTAAATCAGTCCTCATTTGCACCTGGGTACAAGGAAATGAAAATATATGAACCTGCTCACAAGCAGACGTACAGTTTTAAGTTTGTTAGAGCTCATCTACATGGAGAGGTAGGTACTAAATGAGCAAGGGCGTGAATTTAACGTGCTCAGCAGCTGCCTGAACTGGCACATCTATTCTGCAACAAGAGTGCCTTTCTTTGGCTTAGCTTAATCCGTTGCCAAAGCATGGTGTAGTAATCATCTCTAGGATGACAGCACCACATGAATTGTTGCTCGCACAGTGGATTTCTAAGCTTTAGTGTCCAAGCTGGACATTCACGTTGCTGCACACTCAGGGAACCTGAAAAGGCTTTTGCTGCCATTGCACTTGTCTGAAGGAGGGGCTTCCCCTTTTTTTTTCCCCCCTCTAGTTATGGTGACATGGTGCCCAAGACAATTGCTGGGAAGATATTTGGCTCCATTTGCTCCCTGAGCGGGGTGCTGGTCATTGCTCTGCCGGTTCCAGTCATTGTTTCCAACTTCAGCCGAATTTACCACCAGAACCAGAGAGCCGACAAGCGGAGAGCGCAGAAGGTAAGCCATCCCGCGCGGTAAGCCATCCGAAAGCTCAGCAGGTGCCAGGAAATCTCAGCCCTTGCTTGTCACCACGGAGCTTGCGAGACACCAGTGACAATTCTGAGCACTGCAGAGAGCAGCCTGCACGCACCTATCCATCTACCTACACACGTGTAGGCTTACCTTCACACACAGTTATAACTACCTATACCCGTACAGACACGAGCTAGTTCATTACACACACTGCGTACTGGCGCATTTTTAACATCAGAAGCAATGGGGCTTTTATTGCTCGCCTTTGCTACATACCAGTCTGAAATAAATATATACATATACACATAAACCCTTAAATCATTAACAGGAGCTGTTTATCTTTCTGCTGCTTGGTTCCTGTCCCCTCTCTGCCCTGGAGGTTTGAAAACACCCATCCAGAAACATACACTTATCAGTACACATGGCCCCTCAAAGTTGCAGACTGTAACATAGAGCAAACACTGGGAATACACAAACGTCCCTGGAAATGTCAGGGGATTACTGAATATTCCAAAATCTGAACAGTTTTTACCAGCACAAGCTTACTGATTCACTGAGAAAGTATAACATTTATGGTATCTCTATTTTAGTCTGCTAAATCACACCAAAACAAGAATCAGGTTTTTACAACAACTGCAAACTAAAGGTCTAGGGTTTTTTCTCCCTATGGAATGCTGTCTGCCAGAAATTCAAGAGTCAGGGGACCTGATGGAGAATAGTAGTAGAAAGATGTGCTATTTCTGCTTCAGGCGAGCATCTGGGCTGTGCCTACTTCTTGCATCTGAGGGAGCTGACAGCAGAGAGCTGAGATACAAGACCTACAAAACCACAAAGTTTGGCAGTCAAAACACAGAAGGAGAGTAGCAGAGAGACAGAATCATGCAGGAATGAGTTGCAGTCTCCATAAGTCATTGCTAGATTTTACACATACCTGCATTAGGTTTGGCATTGTACATGTAAAACATCAAACTGCAGTAATTTGGGGAGGTGTTTTTGGGGGAGAGTTGTTTATCTGATTAGTCATACAACGTAATATAGATTAAAAAAATCTAGAGGTCTCATAATGGAAGTCCACTCGGTACCACACACTGTTCAGTCAGCAGCCGGACAGTGGGAAACCGGGATGAATCACTACATTCGTTTAATGAATTTAAATGATTTGCAGAGTGGGTTGCCTAATGTGAGGCTGCACCCAGGCATAAGGTATCCGGGTTTAACTTGCAACAGGAACGTGCTAGGTGTCAGTGCGTGGAAAGGACTGGAGTACTCGCATAGAGGTTTGTTAAGGGGACAGTGTGCAATAGCCCATTTAAATAATTGAAGACTTTGAGAGAAAGCACTTGTTCTACTGAAATGGCACATTAACGCAGTGAGAGACAGAACCTGTGTTACAGTATAGCCTAGGCAGCAAAAGACAAATAAACAAACAAGATTTGTGCATGACCATGGATCGCAATACAAAGAAGCTCCAGAACTGACTCCAGGTCTGTGCTTTTGGATGAGGCTGTCCTCTCCAGGCAGCATACCAAAGTTTCTTGTTCTGATTCACCTTTTCCTTTATTTGTTGGACCGTGATCCACTGGGTGACAAGGAAATGTACCGCCACCTTTGATGCTGATATGATTGATTCCAGCTTTTATAGAGTTCGCTGTATTGACACACACAGTGTATGATTTCCCCACATTTGAATTTCTAATTCCCTTGATATTGGATGAATTTCTGGGCTAAGAAAGTTTTCTCAAGTCAGAAGTGTGAGTAATTTTCACATGATCATCACTGCATGAATACTAAAGAGAACAAAAGAGACAGAAGCACATTAATGACAGTCTCTCTAGAGATGGTCAGGACGTACACAGGGATGTTAAGAATCTGCTTTGATAGCATGCTTGTTCCAGCATCATCCTCCAGTGAATTGAATCCCTTCTTCAGAAATAGGAAAGTTTTAGTAATAGCTAAAACTCTGTCCCCATCAATTAAAGATACAAATACATTTGCATGGCTTTTTCAAGGTTGGAAAAAGCTCTTTGCACTCTCTCAGTCTTTGAATATGAAGAGCCCACCAGTAGAAGCTCCTTATAAGCAGAGTTTAGAAGACACAGCTTTGAAGAAATAACACAGACGTCTTTCCTAAGTTTCTAGTGTGCTAAATAAATTATTTTCTCTTTTAATTGAAGAGTAAATAATTTGTAGGGTATGCGTTAGTATAAATGCTTCAGAAGAACTTCTATTTAGTTCAAGAACCATAATTTTATAATGTACAAGTAGCTTTCAAGATTAGGCTATAGACCATATTTATTTTTTATGAACTCAGACTGAAGTTTTCCAATGAGAAATAATAAAGGCAAAAGTACTGTATGAGTGTCAAATTGGCTGGATGTGACATTCACAGATTTGAAGGTCGGGGTGTGAGTAAACCTGGGCTTTCCAGCACAGTGGGGGTTTCTGAGGGGCTGCACTCCAGAAAATAGGAAAACGCAGCACAGCCCTGATGTCCCTCTGGGTTATGATGTGCTCAGTCTTAACTTTATCTCTTAACTGTTGAGGAGGCACTGGTCTGGCAGGAAGAGGTATTTAAATAGCATTAATAAAATACCGGGAGGTGGCTATTACTCGTCAGCATCTGTTCTTCACCTAACTGAGGAGACATGTTCCCTAAAAAGGAAAAAACAAAACAAAAAACAAACAAAACCCCCCCACAAAACCAAACTACCAGTGATTTAATCACCTTGAAGATAAATTATTCATTGCCAAAACTGCACTGCAAGAGACTTAATTACAAGGAGATCTGAAAATCTTAATTTATTGTGCTGTGTCATCAAATTTTGTCCTCTGGAATGCTGCAAGGACCAGGTCAATATGAATGGAAGATGAATTGATCATTTCTGACAAGGTTCATTTTGGGAAAATTGGGTGGTTGTTTTTTTTTCCCCAAAGACTTTTTTTTTTTTTCCCTTTTTGACTGATGTGCTAAGAATAGACCTTCCTGACTTTGAAACGATGCTCTTCTTCAGCGAATGTCGCAGCCTTTGGTTTTAAAGGAGAATTTGACACTTAAAAGGCTTGACAATAGAATGACTTTGTAATTCAGATAGTGCTGGGAGTCTCTCTCTTGCTGTGTTCAGTATGCAGCATAGACGCAACGTGAAGAAGGAGACAAGTATCCGGTGCTCGTTTGAGGACCACACCTCCCACTTTTCAACCCTAGAAAGAAAGCAGAGGCAGCTACTAAAAGCTACTGAAATACTGCTCCTTTAGCAGCACTAGAAAAAAATAAAACAGTTCATTGTTTAGAAGTTAGAGACTGAGTGAACACAGTCCCAAGCCACAACGTTATTCCCACCAGAGCAGGGCAGTGGAGAAATGCACGGCTGAAAGACTGCCAGATAATACAGCCGTGAAAAGAATAGATGCGGCCTCTAGGCTTAGTGCAGCAAAGACCCCAGAAGAGCAGATAGCTCTCCCAAGGTTTACAGGAACGCTGTAGAACTCTGGACTCAGGGACTGGTCAAAAATCCTGCAAGAATGATCCTTCTTGAGTAAATTCTAGCTGCTGACGGACAAATTTATTCCCATGTCTTTAAGCGGAGAACCAATACCAACATCAAAGGCCCTGTCTTTGCACAAACAATAACAAAAAAAAAGGAAGAAAAAAGGAGAAGAAAACACTAGATCTCTTAGTGAAAATACTTCTAGAAAGGTGTTTTTCAAAGTGTCTTGGGAGCCTTTGTTGGACCTTAATCTCCCAGGTCCAGTGACACTTGTCTTTTTGTCCAGCTTTAAAATAATCAACTCAGGCCCCTCAGCTGGAAAGACTGTGCTAAGTGCAGCAACGTTAGTTTGTTCTGTTGGGATTTTTTGTTCCTGGAATGATGCTTCATAAAAGACAACTAGAGACCCCGTCGATATCTCCCCAAACTGTTCCAATACAGTCCAACTAATTACAGCAGTACGACCCCATTGGCGCCAATGTCCCGTTCCCTGGGGAAACAGAAGCTGGCAATAAACTGCACAGGAGCTCTCCAAAATGTGAGTTTGCTTAGGTGGGCCAACGACTGGCAAATAGCAATGTGCGCTAGCAGCTTTTCGGTAAGAAAAAAACCAGTAAAACAGAAAGAAAAAAACACTGTAACAAGGGCAATACAGCATTACAGGCTAAGCCTATGTGGTTGTGAGCCCCAGCTCCCTGCACATGTAAACATACATGCAGATGAAAACGCTACGTCCTCAAAGGCATATTTAAAGCAGTTTTGAAAAGCCTCAGAAGGCACATGGAAGTAGAGTGGCAGCTGAAATGTTTGGAAATAGCAACAACAGCCTAAAGCAAACTGGTCTCTAGACCAGCCCCCTTAGGGCTAATATTGAGCCAACTGAGTTGTTCTGGATCTTCTCAGTTTGGGGGAAAACAAGCGTTCAGAAAGGAGCCTCTTACACAATGAGGTATGCCTCCTCACATTTGCACAACAGAGGAGGGAGAAATGTAAATGCTCAGATGCTGTGAAAAAAACCCTGTTGAAAGTGCATTTATCGTTTAATGGTTAGATTTGCTAAATGAACCAAGATGCTGAAATGGCTGATAATCTCAGAGGGATTAGCATGGTTTTAGTGGTGCATTTCACAGGGGCTAAAATGAAACTGTTGTCTACGAATATAAAACTTCAGTAATCACAGTGCTTGGTTTCAGGTCTGCAGTAAATATGCTTTTGAGGACTACAGTTTCTTAGTCTGTTCGATTAATTTCATGTATTATCTGGTGGCCTTTGACTCTATGAGAACAAGTAATGTACTGCAAAAGCCTTGAAATACACTTCTCTTTTCATCCTCTAGGCTATAAGTTTCCAGGAAAGAACCAAACACCCAGATTTAGGCAAGGAAAGGACTACCCAGGACAAAATCATTTTGCAGAGCCGCTCTCACATAAAACTGTAATATAGAACTGAAAACTGTAGCGCAGGCTATCAAAGAGTAGATGGTATAAATGAGGTGAAGCAGAGAAGTGGACACATTGCCTGGTGGATGAATTAAAGCATTCAATCACAGAGCCAATATCAGCAGAAGAAAAGAATGAAGGGGCAAGGGACAAGCCATATCTTTTCAGATGGAAGTCGATGAGAGGAAGTAGATGGAGGAAGGTTATTCCAGACAGCGAGAGGTACTTGTGAGATAGTCGCACACAGGAGCTATGACTCTGCAGACCGATGAAGAGGTAACTATGGAGATGCTTAAAAGGGGCTTAAGCCAAAAGGAAGGGAGAGTAAGGACACAAGCGTCTTTCTGATTGTTCCATAAGAGGCACATTAGAAACAGCCTGTTCCAGACCCAGCCGTCACTCCCAAAGGCATGGAAAACAGGACTGCAGTCAGCAGAGCGGATGAAGAGGGAAGATGGTGATGAAAAGAATGCTTAATACTAGATTTATGTCATCATCGTACCCGTGAGAAAGACAGCCCACACACCTGTCAATAATGGGGCCATTATAATAATTGATTTGCTACAGAGCAGGGGAGTCAGCTTTGAAATGTTCTGTTTTTCAGCTGACACCCTGAATTTTGGAGGTGGGTTAGTGAACTTCAGAGCGTGGAACAGAACGGCCAGAAAAAGCGACTCGAGCAAAGCTGTGAGCTGTCTAAGGAGAGCTCAGCGACAGAACATGACTCAGTTCCCAGCAGGGGATGGGGTTGGGAACTTAAGGAGAGAGAGAAACAATAAGGTTAAAACTGGAGCTGGCTGACATTTAAAAAACATGGTTTTTTAACCACAACAAATCTGTGTGGAATATGTTTTTGTTGTTGTTGATATTTAACAGTTTTTGACAGGGGAAAAAAAGCTTTTTTTATTATTTTTTAAAAAAAGAGATTTCATTTTTGCTGGGGTAGGTACCTCCTTCTCTTCCTCCTCTGTTTCCTGGTTGGTGTTTGTCACATCCCCTTATACAGTTCGGGGGAAAAAACCCCAAAGAAATAAACCAACCAGGTATCCCTCCTCTTTTCTTTCATATCGTCCAGGAAAGCAAAATGGCATTTTCCATCAGTTCAGCTAGTTCAAATTCCCTGGGTCCCAAATTGCATAAGACAACTAGATGTCTCCTCTGAAAGAATGGATTGAAATCAGTGCGCTAGACCTTATAGGTTCAGCCTCCAAAGCAAGCCCATATATGTAAATATTAAGCCTGTTGTCAATAGTGGCCCAATGCCCAGATGAAATAGTTTCCACACGTACCCAGAAGCCACTCCACGTGTGTTTCATGTCTTGAGGCCCTTTCACGTCACGTCTCAGTCACAACCACGTAACGGCCTGCAGTGTGCAAGAACCTGACTAACCCATCCTCGGGGTCTCTCCTTGGTCATCTCAGCAAGAGGGTGTCCCCTTTCCCCACCTGTTGGAAGTCCGGGCTGTGTGTGGCAGCCTCTGTCCAGATGGCTCCATTATGTAGCACAGTTGGTAGGATTTGTAATGGCTGATGTTGCCTGCTTCATCCCAGATGTCTAAACAAATGCAAGCTGAAATTGCCTTGTCAAGGAGACCTGCATGCAAAATGTTCAGCCAAAAAATGTTGGGAAGCCCTATCCTACTTTGGAACTGGGTTCTAGTGATCAGATTCTTTGCTGTTGCCTTTATTAACTAGTTATTTTACCACTCTGCCTAAGTAATGCAGAATCGAGTGGGCTGGGTGCAGTTTAGCTCCCATGCAGCTCCCAGCCTACACACTGAATACAGCTCAAACACCCCTGCACCAACTGCAATATATGGTTATGTCTAGATTAATGGATATGGATATATACACTGGGTCAGGAAAAGAGATAACTAAAAGTGGGTGTAAATGGTAGCAAAGCTTATTGCGGTTACTAATTTGTACCATGACAGCGATAAGCAGATGAAGAACAACATTTGCTGCTGACACCTGTGGTGCTGGGATGGCAGTACAGGTCTCCGAGTCCTCTAATCACACGGATAGGAACACTCCACAGTCTACCAGCACATCTCTCAAGGGCCACTGCAACATTTCCCTGCTTACACACTGCCAGATGTCTTACACAGCCCAACTTGAGAAGTCCTAGAATCTCATCACTCCACTCCTCCCACTCCACCCCAGCAGCAGTGGTCCGCAAAGTCTGACTCAGAACAAGCCTTTGTTGTTTGAAGGTCATGAAAATCCCATCAAACAGTAACTGCTGGTAACTTCAGCATCACATCAGGCTCTAAACCAGCACAAGGCAGGCCCTCTCCAGGCATGAGCAGGAGCCTGCTGTCCTCTTTTGTCTCCCCACTACAGTCAGTCTCACTGTTTTGACTAACTCTGATGCTGCAGTAGCATCGCCCTTCCATACTTCCTTCTCTGTGACTCAGGTTTTTTCACGCATAAAACCAGGATAAATCCACTTCTTTTCCGGGCTTGGTGGATTCTTGCAGAGGTAGTTCATGTACCTGTACAAGGTTATAAAGTGAAACCATCTTATGGTAATACTACTCATACCCAGGATTTTAAATTTATCTATCTGAGCTTTTGCACTAGCCATTCTTGCTGACGCACCAAACAAGGCAGCAGAAATGACAGGATGTGCTTTCCTGACCAGTCACAGGTAGCAAGCAGAGCAACAGTACATGCTGGCAGAAAAGGGTTCACGAGCAGGCAAGGGAATCAAGAGCGTGCATAAAACTTACAGGTAGTTTTCAAAAAAATATCTGTATGGGGAAATCACAGTCTGCTTGTGAGTACTGTGCAGGAAGAAAATGCAGTTCAATCCACCAGACAAATTGCTCCATAGGAAATAGTTCCTCATTTCTCCTCTTTGTCACAGTACAGCAGAACTCTTCTGTTTACTATGCAGACCGCTGCCTGACAGTAATTCCAGCACCTGTTCTCCATGTAAGTGCAGCCATTTAGACCGAACTCAGCATTAACTCTGAACAAATACAATAATAAAGAGCAATTCTACATATTGTCCACGAGCTCCAGTATCCAGGCGCCAGCGCATTTCTATCCACATATGAAGCATCAGCTTCGTTAGCGATTGAGTCAGGACAATTAGGAGCCATTCTAGTAGGAACGTGCAGCGATGCTGGAATGCACAAACAAGGGCCAGAACAGCACGTAGCCATGACGACTCCGCAGCTTTCTGCTGACAAACCGGGAGCGCTCCAGCGCCCAGGACAGCATGCCAGGCAGGCTTCTCCCTCCGCATCTGCCAAATCAAGGCATGCAGCCAGCGTGTTGTGGCTGTCGGCGTAAGGACGTGAGCTGAGACACACATTCTTCTAAGAGTCTTCACTTATCAAATAGGACCATGGGATGGGTTTGTGATGGATTTTGTGCCCAGAAACTCCAGGAGCAAGAGGAACAACTAGGAGCAGCTTCAGAAAGCAAGCTAATTGCATCGCACAGCAACTTTATTGTCATCTGATGACTTCTGAGCAATTTTTGTTTGCCAGCAAGCAACACTTCTCTCAATTAATGCTGAAAGCTCGTAGCACAGAGAAGTGGGATGGAGCACAGCTCCTGGCCCTACCCTGCCTGGAGCAACAGCGTTGCTCACGCCGACGCTTAACCCCATTCACTTGCCTTGCTGCTGGTGCGTACCTGCCCGTCAGAGACAACACGTGCTCTCGCTGCCAGCGAGCAGGCAACGAGGCAGGAAAACAGCCCCACCATCATCTCCTCCCCTTGGGCTTCATTCCACAGGGGAAAATGAGGGGCACAAGTTTTATAGATTTACTTATTTTTTCCTTGAGTTTCATACAAATGTTGCATGGTCGTCGTCGTCGTCCCCATCCCCCTGCCATTTGTTTCAGCATCTTCCTGGGGAGGGTGTGAGCAGCACTATATGAAGCGATTACCTTCATTTTTTGTAGCTAACTGCAGGCCTCCGCACCATTAATTAGTGTTCATATATCAGGTCTAGCAAGTTGGCATGTGACACTAGATCAAATTCTGTTAATTTCTCCATTCCCTGAATACTTTATAGCTATTAATTAGGGGTGTAAGCTGTGTGAAAGATGTTATAAAAGTGAGATCTGCAAACACAGACAGACAGATAAATCACAGGCAGACAGATGCTCATCACACTTTGCTTCCAGTGAAACACAGGGTCTTATTTTAGAATAGTGGAGAACAGCAACTTCTCTATTAATGAAGCAGAAAAACCATGAGGCTCTTTTCTTGAGAAGATGTTTATTAAGTAATATGTTTCTAGACAAATTCTGACACCCTAACTTACACCCCATAATACTTCACTCCTAACTCTAACAAACGATACCAGACTCCCACTACGATTGAGGCAGCACCTCTTTGACCACACATCCCTGGAGCGATTTTGACCCAAGCTCTAAAATCTGTTACAGTATTAAGAATACAAAAAAATGTATGTAGGAATTTATTTTATTATTATTTCAAGAGGCAAACTTAAGAAGTGACAAGAGCTAGCTTTGTCAGTCAGCTGGACTAGTAGCGTGGGAACCTCAGCATAGCGGAAGCTTTGAATTTCAGCCAAGACACAATAACTGTGTATGACATATTTCAATCAAGGAAAAACTGTCCATAAGGTCAGTTCTTGTAGAGATCAAGGTCTGACTGTAACTCTTACTGGGTGGATGGATAACTAAAAAAAAGGTATTAGAAATAAGCAGGGCATCTACAGAGGATAAAAATACAAAATGGCCTCCAAAAAGCTTATTTCTTAAATGTAAAGCAAAGGAATAAAGTGAGAATTGTCAAACTCTACAAAAAGTGAAGTTTATTCTATTCTTTCCTGTAGAATGCAGCAAACACCAGAAAGGGAATGGTCTATGTAAAAAGAAAACGTCAACACAATGACAACTGAGTAAAATTGGCAACAAATACATGCAGGCTGGAAATCAGAAGAAGTTTTCTAAATAGAAGAATGAAGTTCTAAAATAAATGCCCAGTAGGAGTAAGAGCTTCGCTAAGTTTAAGCCAGAGGTTGTTAAGTTCAAGATGAAAATGTACAAATGGAAGTTTGCAATAGGAGGGGACCAGTCTCAGTGCCCCAGGGGCTTCCTGACCGTTCTGCATTTCTCTCTGCAAGTTTTGCGTATTACGACACTTTTTTCAAAGTTCTGTGTTTAATCAGCCAGGATATCTATGACTAGTAGAGAAGCCGAGATCCATTAAACTCCATATTCTGTGCATTGTTCTATAAATAGATCGAACATCATGTTCTTCAGTGTTGGAAAAGATTAAATGACATAGTGCATTTGAAATGATGTTCTGTTGCTTTAACAGTGCCAAGGGTAAGGTAGGATTAAAAGAAGAGCCACAGAGGAGGAGAGGGGGAATCTTTCATCTCTGGAAAGTAATGAAGAGGCCCAAAATAAGATCAAGGTCTAACTGCAAGTGGTTCTATCAAATTATATAGGAATATAATGAGTTCTACACTAACTAATTTCCATATGCAGCTCTACAACATCTCCCCCAAAGCAGAAATGACAGAATGTTTAAACTTGGCTCAAAAGCTGTTTAATGTAAAGATTTGATAGGAAGAAAAGTCCACATGTGCATACTTTGTTTCTTTGGAAAAAAAGGTTAAAATGACAGAAAGATGATCTGCAGAAACTAACTTTTCTAACACTGCTGTAACTCCGCTGCCTGCCTATTACAATAGCCAGATGGAACCATGGCCAGCAGAATAACAACTAGGACTTATTATATGGGCCATTTGCTTTTTAAACAGCCATTATTTCACTCAGCGTTCAAACACGTCTAATAACCCTGAGTCCTAATTTGGCAGTCCAGCCTGCTTCCAGGCTTTGTTAAAGATGGCATATCAGCTTCCCAGAGCCATAAGTAGGACAGATGATCAGTGTTGCCTGATTATATTGAGGAAAGCACTCCACAGACAGTAGCTTCATTTAATTTCTTGTCCACTATTATTTTTGAATTTTCCATTTTTCTGCTTGGCAAGGAAAAACTACCACAATAGGCCGGGGAGCTAAACTATTTTCCACCAGATGAACGTTACATCCATTCCCTTTCCAAGTTACATATGTGCACTGAGTTCCCACTCAGAAATGCAAACTAAAGTCTTTGCTGAATTCCTTTCTGAATTTTATGCTAAAATTAGTCAAAGGTACACAGACGAGATCATAACTACAAGAAAATACTTTTTTGTCATTCCACACTCTAAGCCCTGTTGTTAAGTCTGCAGAAACTCCTGTTTAAACGTACAATCTGCTTGTTATCTTTTCCATAGCCTAAAATCAACCATGTTCTTTCCATCTAGAATTTAAGTCCAGACCCAAACTAGCAACAGACACAGACAAATGCAAGAAAATCGAGCACTTACTGAATGGCTGTGATATTTCACCTTGGAAATAAAAATCAGATCAAAATATTCTGTTGATTACTTTCGAGAACAGCTTCATTTCAGCCTTAAAAGACCAGTGGTGTGCACCTGCTGCACCATTGGACTCACTGCAGCAGTCAGCAATAGTTCTACTCATGTTCAAACTACTAATTGTTTAGGGAAAAAAACGTGAAGCACTGTTAATTATCTAGTGTAGCTGCATTTTCTGCCAGGAGTGCTCTTAGTGTGGTTTTAGCAGATAAGTTAGATAGGATATGGACTGGAGCATCTCTCATATGAGGAAAGGCTGCGAGAACTGGGACTGTTTAGCCTAAAGAAGATAAGGCTTGGAGGAATCTTATTAATGTATATAAATACCTGAAGGGAGGGTGCAAAGAGGACGGAGCCTGGCTCTTTTCAGTGGTGCCCAATGACAGAACCAGAGGTTTTGGCACAGACTGAAACACAGGAGGCTCCATCCGAACATCAGGAAACACTTTTTCAGTGTGAGGGTGACCGAGCACTGGCACAGGATGCCCAGGGAGGTTGTGGAGTTTCCATCCTTGGTGATATTCAAAAGCCATCTGGACACAGTCCTGGGCAAGTGGGTCTAGGTTGTCCTGCTTGAGCCAGGGCGTTGGACCAGATGGCCTCTGGAGGTCCCTTCCAACCTCAACCATTCTGTGAAGGATAATGCTAACAACAGCTCCAGTCCAAAGGGGGAGCAGGAGTGGACATAAGACCTGTACCTGTAGTACCTGACATACACGTACTCCCGTCATCTCCTTGCTCAAAAGCACGGAAGATCTGGAAAGCTGAAGATGTCTGGCAAATATGAAATTATGTCATAGGTTGTAACTTAATAGTTTATTATATCACATAAATCAAGAGTGAATTTTATCTCCATAAGAACTAGATGAAAATCATTAATAAATAATAATTAGCTGTTTCCTGGGCCTGCCATCTGGTAAGCATTTTTCGTAGCCAGCAACTCCTGCTCCTTGCACTTCTCCAAAGCAGCTAAAAGATGAAGATAGGCTATTCTTTCTTCTTTGTCAGTCCCTTTGGGAAATGCAGATACCCAGGATGCTGACAGCCACTTATCCTCGCCGCCATACCTCAGCGCTCCACATGTACAGGGCTTCACTGCCCTTCCCGCTTATTCTGAGTCTCCAGTTTCTTAAAAAGCAGTAAGAAGCCAGAAGTTATTGAGACCTGCCTTCCATCCCGCTCTCAGGAACACATGGGCTCCAAGATAGCCAAATTAATAATTCTAACCTGTAAGTGGCTGTCATTAGTATTATTATTTTCATCATATAAATTATCTTCCAGATTAGGTCATATGCATTTTGAGATCCTGTCGTTTCCTAGCAACTCCTCTTACCGCTCTACATGCAGACACAGTGTGCCGTTTTCTTTTCCTTTTTTAGACTCTCCGTGCAGGGGTTATATTCAGTAACAGTGATCTCAGGCCTGGCCCTAATGACCTTTAGTCTGTCACATTTGGGGGAAGATGCAGAAGACAGCTATCCCCCCCTCGCCACCCCAAAAGACATTTGCAGCAGATGGCTAGAAAAACACGGTCCTCCACTTGTCTGTCTTCTGTCCTGCAGACCAGAAGTACCGAGCTCTGCAGGACAGGGACGACAAAAGCGTACCCACACATGTTAAAAACTGGCAGAATTTGGAAGACCCCATCAGCCTAATTCTCTAGGTTTCTGACAGCAAAATACGTGACACTACATGGTACGGTTCCCTGCAAAACACTGCTGCTTCAAAGCTTGCGTGGGGTGCCCTAGGTTCAAGGCTTTTGCCTCTGTAATTTACTCCTCACCTGATCTGCCAAAGCATACCTCTGCCAGCCGGCCAAGTCCAGACTGATGCGTTCCAACAGATAACACAAAACTCCTCTGAAACAGCCAGCTGTTACCTGCTTCCACACTGCAACCCGAGTCTGGCACTGCTGCCAGGTGCCCCTCACGTCCTCAATCCGCTTCGCTCAGTCACATAAAGCAGTGTCGAACCTCCACTGCAGATGTCAGAGGGGAGCGCTTCGCTGCACTTAAACTCTTTGTTGCTGTCAGGCATGATCAAAGCACTGCATCCTGCGTAAACATATGACATGTACCTAAATATCGTGGAAAGCTTGCGTCACTTGATAGATAAGCTTTCCAAATAATGCACATTTATACACAGGTTTTCACATAAAAACATGAACTATGGTTTTAGAGTTGTTTCTAGTCCAATGTGGGAAACTGTCTGGAGGGCCAAACCAATTTTAGCCACCAATTTTAATTAACTTCTCTAGCTGAGTTAATCAAGATATCTACCAAATTTAATCATGATTGGGGCACAGAGTTAGACGATGTGACTATCCTAGACAGTCTTTTGTGTAAGGAGAATAGAATTAACTTCTGTCCTGCCCCACTGACATTTTTTAAAATAACAATGTCTGTTCTAAACTACAAAAGCTATGGGGCTTAATTATTTAGATAGCTAGTGGCCCTGTTTCAAAGAATAAAAGAGAACAGACCTCAGAAACGAACCATCTCCAGTCCATGTGGAGTACAGCTATTAATATTTGATCCCCTGCTAGCCTGGAGGCAAAGGGAATAATGTTCGTTACAAGAACCTAAGACTGAATCCACTTCAACAATTGACTGAAGATGAGGATGAAACCTTTCCTGCTATAGGTGAGGTGAGTAAGTTGGGGGACTCTGGTAATTCCTTCAGCAAAGGAGCTGATATTTTGTCAAGCACAGAAAGAAATGGAAGTGTTCTGTGGTCGCCATCAGAGACTCACTGTAAAGACCATCATTGGATGCAATATCCAATCCTGATTATGGAAGAGATAAGATCATTGCAAAAAAAAGTCATATACTTGCAAATGGAAGAAATAATTTAATGGAAATGTAATTAACAGGAACAGAGAGACAATGCCATGTAACTGGGAAATGGAATACCCCTCAGTCCCTTATCCACCACTCTCTCCCCATAACGCATCTTCAATAGTAGTAGTCTTTGCATTTTTTGTTCCAGATTACACTCTCAGGCCAGTCTTATTCAGGGCCTAGAGCAACACAGCAGTTTGGGAAAGTCTTCAGAAAAACTGAAGGTCCAATTTCATTTTCTTGCCGTATCCTCAGTCTACGTCTGTATGTATGTACAACGTGTGCCCCTTTCACAGGGTGACCAGATAGCCCTGTGAGATACCTCGGCCCCAGTACAGAGTAAGTTTCATGAGAGATTTCACTCTCATATACTGACTTGGAGCCTTAACATTAAAATGGGACAATGAAATCTAGGTGAAGTATACAAAAGAAAGTCAATTTTGGATGTCCCCATTTTGGGGTGTCAAAAGAAGACCTATTTTTCAGACTGGTCATAGTCTGTGTCACCTAATTAAAGCTGCAAACTAGTATCCTGTACATGTCTTTGCCGGAGAAATTGTCTGCTTAAGCAGAAGCTCTTAAGCTTAAACAAATCTTTCAACTATTGAGGGCCAGAGTCACTCACACATGTACGGTAATAGAGCTCCTGGAATTATTACACTCTCTAGACCCACTGCAGATATTTGCCTCTTGGCTTTACTCTTCCTACAGTGTATACCCATTAGAACCTCTAATTAGAAAGGAAAATCACGAGTTCCATGTTATTTAAAAGATTATGCAGCATTTTAAAATACAGCACAATGTAATTATTTTTTAATAGCCACAGCTATTTCATGTATTTACTTTTAATGGTGTTTGAGTCATAAATTAACAGTAGAAAAGAAAAAGGCAGATCAGCACTTGACAGAGAAGCAGGCAACAATTGAAAAGAAAAACTGAAACGCTAAAAACTGTGTGATTAAAAAGGAAGAGGACCTTATTAGTTTTTCTTGCTTGCTTTATTCTGGACTGTTTTTAATCATTTAACTAGTCCACCTGGAGATCAAGAAGGTCAGGAATAAATAAAAATGAGAAGAGCTGAACATCAGCGTTGATGCAGAGTGACTTCTGTCAGTTTGTCAAGAGATGCGTATTTTTGGACAGAGTCTTATATTATCAGATACCAAAGATAATAAACTAGCGCTGCCACTGCAGAGGACAGAAGGAACAAATATGGTGCCTCTCCCTACTGCAGGATGATGAGCGTAGACTTTTTCATCAGTATTTCCCAATATTAAATTAACAACCTACGCTACTCGACTGGTAAGCAGAGCAAGTTACCAAATCTCCCTCTCGGCTCTCCTCCCTCTGAATGCCTGTTACTAATCACTTGTACTGCAGCAGCATCTCCACCATCACCAAGGACCGGCTGTCACTGTGCTAGCTGCAGTACAAGCAGAGCAAGTGACAACACAGATGTCAGAGCACAGAGCTGAAAGATAAGGAGAGGATTAACCAACCAAGCATGTTAGAGGGGTGAGCCATGAAAGCAACACACATGCAGAGCACACACACACTGCTAGATCACATACAGTCATACTGTGCTCCTATGCCATGAACACGTCCAAGACAAGTGTCTCTACTTGTTGTGCATCTCACGTCCAAAAAATGACTATTAAGTTTTGAAAAGATAAGCAAATCTGCAGGACCCCATTTCTTATCTCTGGAAAGGCCGTTAACGCTCTGTGGCAGATTATGTTCTTCAGACATATGTACTCGTCCAACTCCTGGTGACAGCCCGGTGCTAGCTGTTCTCAACAGTGCCTTGCCCTGTCCGCGCACACCTTGTATTTCACCCCCAGGCTTTTTCAGGTACAAGGAGAACCTGAAAATTTCCTTCCTCCTGGTATTGCCAGCACAGGACCGAGCACTTGGTGTGCCAAAGTATAACTTCAGCATGTTTGCCTTCTTCACAGAAAGCCCGGCTCGCGAGGATTCGAGTGGCCAAAACAGGCAGCTCCAACGCTTACCTTCACAGCAAGCGCAATGGCCTCCTGAATGAAGCCCTCGAGCTGACGGTGAGTGCACAGACATCTCCTTCCACAGAGTTTGAGAAGCTCCCTATTCCCACTCCTCTCCCTGGGCTCCCTCCCTTTCTATCTCCGTTGCCACCTAATTGCTCATTATCCAGCGTACTGTATGTGCTGTGTGGAGGGACAGCTGGAATCCAGCTGCAAGATTGGATGGGAGGAAAAGCTTCCTTGGGCTCCTCCTTGAGCTAGGAAAGGATCTGACCTTCCAGCAATGATCAGGTTCACCGTTCCCTCGAAGCTCTCTGTGCAATGGAGCTGTTGGAGCTGTACTGATTTATACCACCCAGGGTCTGCCCGTACTATAAATATCCACTCTCTTTCAACACACAGTTGTTTATTTTCAAGAGTGTCCCTCTAATATGGACTATCTGATCATGCCCAACAGGGCAGGAAAATATTCCCTAGCTCCTGTTGCAGGCAGTTTGGCAGCAGGTTTATTTTTAACAGAAAGGCCTCTGGAGGCTAATACTAGCTATTCATGAGAAGAAAAGTTTTAAGTGCGTCAGATTGCTCAGCAGAATCAGCGAAAATGAGAGTAGGTTATTACATTAAGCCTGATCAACACCAGAGCAGGTATTAGCACATTTCATGGATTTCATTTCAAATAAATCAGCCTTTTGTGCATGTGGGGAGCAAAGAGCGAGACGAAGAATGCTTAATTGAGCCACCAGAGCCACCTAGCACTTGTTTGTGTATCCTTACTTGGGGTCTAATCCTTCAAATGTCTACTATTTTCCCTGGCACACATCCTTGCATTTGTAAAATCAAAGCTGAAAAACCTTTTCAGCTTGTGGCGAAAGCTGCTCACTAGGACCTGAGCCCGCTCCTACCCAAGTTCAGTAGGTACAGCACACAGAGGGAAATTGTGCAGCACCTTCTTTGGCATGTAGGATGCTACTCAGTGCAGACCGAGATAGAGGAATCTGGCCCTTTACAACTGGAATAGTTTTTAAACTGACTCTACAAAAGCACTTCACATGAAGTACAGATTTGGAAGGTAGGATGCCCAGATCAGTTTCTGTTCTCCCCTGCAAAACAAGTTTGATCCTTATGACTACACATCCAACGTTGTCTCCTGCTCTGCGAATGGCAGTGACACTCAGAAAATCTGTTTCTTGAACCATATGTTGCTGTTGAGCAGTTCAAGAAAAGTTTCTTTATCAAGAATATGAGAGACCAGGAAGACTGGTCACACCTAGTCCAGAGCCTTATCCCCATAAAGGAAAGGCTCAGGACTGGGGTGCCTGCTCAGCTGAGATTCTGCTATTTCATTACCCAGGAACATGCAAAAATTTGACTACAAATTTACAACTTCCTTTCGAGCTTTAGATTTCTAGTTTTTAAAAATGCCAGCAGAGCTTAGCAGGGACACTCTGTTGATCTTCCAGCCTGTCATCCCAACAAGAATCTCCTCACTTCTCTCATCAACCAAAACTCCCTGCCAAGACCACTCACGGAAGAGCAGCTGATGCACCAATGCTTAAGTCCAAAATGCATGAGGTTGAGAGAAATATTTGGCTGAATGGGTTCATTTCCTGGCACCTGCCCAAGAATAAGTGGAAGAAGGGTCATTTTGTTGGCTATAAAGCTACTGTAGACACAGGAAGGAAAACAAAAACATTTCTAAAGAGGTTCTAGAGGATTTTTTTTTTTTTACCCATTAATAACTAAATTTAGATATATAGTAGCACCTAGAGCAGGTCTTCCCAAGCTTTCCTGGGTGCAGCTTGCTTTCTGGTGGGCTTATAGCTCTAAATGCTAACATGCCCAGCCCAATAAGACCCACAAATCCTACTCTGAAAAGCACCTAATATTGTGTACATTTTTATTACTACCTTGTAAGAAAATATTCCCACCCTGAGGAACTTCCTGTTCCAAAAAGGGTATGGGGAAGGAAGAATTACCATCCACCTGTGACATACAGGAATATAATTTACTAAAACAAGAAACTTGCCAAAGCCATGCCTGGCATCTGCACGACTACCAGGAAATGATCTTTGACTACCTGAGGACTAGCCTCATACCTGAATCAAGAGCCAAGACATGTCTCTCCATCCACAGGTAGTGGCATTAATTAATTACAGAACTGCAGAGCATCCTTTGTTGTAAAGGTATACATGACCATTTTAACTCCACAAGGCAAGATTTTATGTCCTTTCATTTTATGGCAGGAGAACAAACTATTCTTAAGAGTACAAAATGTGAATGACAGCATAGTCTAGCCAGCCAAATTTTTGAAGCTGTAAAAATATGAAGGAATGTGACTTCTGTAGTTGCTATATTAGGGACCAAAGCATTATCTACATCCTGTGCATATCCGTCGGTCAAGTTAGTATCAAACTGCTTCATCGGTCAGATACACATCCCATTTTGATACCTTGCCCAGGACTCACACTAACTTCAATGGACTTCACATGGCCAGATTGCCATAGGGCTGGTTTGTTACCCAGCAGTAATTCCAACTGCAATTACTATACGGCCATGACTAGATATTATGACTTTCATCATTAGCAATCACATAGTACTGTGATCAATGTATAATTGTTTTACGAGTGCCCAGCAGATTGCCCTGCAGTCTGACACCTTGAGGGTTTACCCAAGGAAAACAATTGTCCCAGAATGTATCCTGGCTGTGGCTCTGCAGTCAAACTAATAAATTGAGAAATAAGGACTGTTCAAGATTCCGGAACATGTGCCAGAATGTCCTCTCATTAGCACCAGAACGAATACACTGACACCATCTTTCAAGGGAACAGCATGTCTTCAGCCTGTAGCCTTGTATCAAAGTAAAGAAAAAGCAAAGAAAAGGATTTATCCAAGGACAGCAGCAGGAAGGAGTTCTGCTCCTAGCAAGAATACAGATTCGTGCTTCAGAAACATGTGGTTTTGTGGCATTTTGCATTTGCCATCTAGACACGAAGTACTCGGACCATTTTCTTCTCATTTAGAGAGATTTTTTAGTGGGCTTTATGTCAGAAGTGCTCAAGGGATGGTGAGCTTCTTCCCATGGCAGCAGCCTACATATCCTCTTAGCGTTAATCTCCTTGTACAGCTAGCTGAAATTCCCTTTTAGCTAAAATGCTAGGAGGTGTATATCCTAGGAACAGTAGGTTGTGAGGTCTTTTCACAAGCAGAATCTGCTTAGCCATTCTCATGGGAAGGGACAGTCTAACCACTGAACCAGTTCATCTGAGTTCACCAGTGTCCAATTTTGCTTGCTGAAGCACTAAGTAGAAGAGGTAAAGTGGAAGTATTTTGGATCTCAGAACTGACACAACAGCATGTTTCAGTCTCCCTCCAAGCAACCAGCAGTTCACTGAATGTCTTCCAAGAACAAACTGAATGGTAGCTGGCATCAAATCCTTGCAAAACTGGCATCCCATCTCCTCTCCTCCCCCCGACCAGCTTTTCCATTACAGCCAGACTCTTCTAATGAAGACACAGATTTTGTTTGCCTGCAGTAATGTAGGTACCACTGGTGCAACCTCTATAGGTATGCATTCCTCAACAGTACTATCAAAACACCAAGCATTTGTGTGATGTTGGCACTCTCACTGTCCTAGGGCAGTAGTTTCTGCAGATCTTATTCTTAATTTGCATGCCAGGATGTTCTCAGTGGTTGCATGCTCTTTGTTTCTGAAGACACTGAGCTGACTGAAGAAAGAGTGAAAGGAAGATAAGGTGCGAGTCATATTCACTGATGCTATACTTTATTGCTGGTCACTGCCATCCCTTGATCCATTTCCATCAGTGGCAAGCCTAGCCTCGGGATGGAAGGCAGAGGGAGAAACTAAGTTGTGCTGCCAAAATTTAACAATTGGCTTAGGTCTTCTGCCAGAGGTATGGAAGCTCTATCTTTGCTTTCAGATTCCATTTAGATCTCCTCTCAAGCAAATTCTCATAAAAAGATACTGTTCGCAATATGTGCTCTTTCACTCTCTCATTTTCCAGTGTTTTAGTGCAGCATCATATTTGCTTTAGGGCTTGCAAGGACCTCCATGGGAAATATTCCAACACAGACTTCAGCAGAGTCAGTAATCTCAGCAGGGTACAAACAGGACCTGCTTGATATGTCAGCTCACCAGGAGGATTATTAATAAGAAAAATGGAACTGATTTTTTTGTAGGCCACTTCTAAAAATACTTCTGGGAATGCTCCATCTTCCAAAACAACAGCAACAAAAAAATCCATAACCTGCCTAAGATGCATTCCCATAGGAATCTATTAGTTCTGTGTACAGTAAGTCAGCTTTCTTAATGTACCAGTTCAGCTACATTTTGGCACGTCAGAGACAGAGTTATTCCTTCACTTAAGGATCACAGTGCAGTGAATCACCGGGGCACATGGGTGTATTTAAAAGCAATGCTTTAAGCATAGTTGAATTTGACCCCCTTGAGAGCAACAGACGACGTCTTGGCACTTCTGCCAAGATGCTCTGCCGTGTCTCCCATCCCACCCATTTTCTCTCTTGAACAGTTAGATACTGCTGTTTCATGTCTATGTAGAGATTCAAGCCATGCATATCAATTTTTGACTTTCAGATTTAGGCATTACAGAAGACACCAGGCACCCCTTACTCGTGGAGCACAGGGAAACATTTTACAACACCTAATTGCCATTTTAATGCATGTAATTATCTTTGAAAATGCTAGTCATCAAAGACACATACAGATTAATGTGTCATGAAATCACAGTGAATTTCAAGATCAGGAGCTTAAGTAGTAGTAGTAAGAGAACATCCTTAACAACCCAGATCTTAAATCCGCCACCACAGAACAGAGAAAGTGAGAAAAATAATCCTGGCTCTCAAATAGCACAGAAACTCTCTAAACAACCACTATTGCCTCTTTTCCTTCCATTTCTGAGGTGTATCTGAGCATCAGATCATAGGGTAAGTGACATGCTGTATTTTGAGGAATGTAAGCATCTGATTCACTAATACAGTACGGAGATCAAAAATAGAGTACTGGATTTCCCCCCCACACCACCCAAGTTGACTAAATTGGCCTGTCGCAGTTTTGATGAACGCTTGATGCCAAGCTTTCTGCATGAGCAAAACATTACACACATACTGAACTCAAGCTCCTAACCTCTTATCCATTTCTATTTCAGCTGCTTCAAGCAGGCCAAGCCCCTCAGCTTAACAACAGCACAGAGATTGGTCTGAGATCTGTAGCTTATCCTAACCACTAATAACACTGCAGTCCGAGCAGTCTCTTCCCCAAAATCACCACATGCACACATACCTGATGTAGAAGCTGAGAACAACCAACAGAAGTGCCCCAATAAGTCTTTCCAACTCAGAGTCCTTAAATAAGCATGCCACAAGCAATTCATCCCCCCCAACTCTTCCTATGTCTTCCTAGGAGGGACCACTCCTTTTAATACTTTTTCAACCTAAATACTCTCAGCTGTACCCAGTCCCTTCCCAGATGGCACAGGGTGCCTGCTTGACTGTAAGCACACCCTACTCTCTGAATTAGCTTACTAATTTGTTAGCCACATTTCAGCACATTTCATTACATTGAGTACACAGGGGAAATAGGGGAAAGCCGGTCCCCAATTGTACAGGTGTTGCTGTACAATGAGTCAAGTACCTGGATCATGAGGTCTTTGAAACAGGCTTGCCTTGTTCTGGTTTTGTGCTAAGTGATGTACAGAGGGTTCCTGGGCAGTTCACAGGGCTCCTGGGCACTGTGTTACTAAAACATAAATCACAGTAAGCCATCCTACTAAGTGAAAGCCACAAGCCATTAGAAACTAATGAGGATGGGACCTTCCTTCTCCTAGGGAACTGCTGCCCCAATTCATGTGAACATAAACCCTTGGCCACTGCTGCACAATGCCTCTTCACTTGCCATATGCTTGAATAGGATAATTTATATATATTAACTCTTACTTAAGTAGTGCCTGCCTGTTCCTCCCTTCTCCCTGCCTTTCAAAGAGGGCTTTGCCGCAGGAGGGGTTACGCACCTTCAGTTTGCACCAGACCCAGTCCTCAGGACCTGCTATAAACTCCCTACCAACACCATATACTCTGACGTAGGGAAAGAGCAGTCCCCTTTTGATACACTGCAGGTATAAAATGTGGAAAACAATTGGTCATGTCCATGAAGAGGAGAGACTGAGCCAGGAGTCCTGACTCTAGAAACAGCATTACAACGTCCAAAACATGAAGCCTGGATTCACATTTTTTGATCTGGCGTGCAGCCGTGACTCAGGAGGCTTTGGCAATAACACAAGCAAGTTCCAGCAGGCCCAGCTCTGTGCAGCTCTGAAGGTCAGGCAGAGCCAGGCTTCCAGCTCAGCGAAAGTGAGACAGCCTGTGTTTTGTCTCCTAACAGAGACTAGAGTTCAGGGTACATCTGTTGGCATTCAAAGGTCATGTCACACTTAAAAGTCTTAATGTTTTTTTGAAAAAGAAAACAGCACAGGTTCATTCTTTCTTTACCTTCTGTTTCCTGAGCCTTGACATCATATGTCAACAGTATTTCCCAGGTTTCCTCCACAGCTACAAAATGGCTAGAAACACACTGGTTTTGCATCAAAGCTGAGGTCCTCACCTGAGTTTACAAGCCAAATCATTAACAAAAAAAATGAGGTAACCTCATCAGAGTCATGAGAGAAACCCGAGAGCTGGCAACACTGAAATTATCTTTATCCCTGTGAAAGCTAATGCTGGTAGTTCTGTTTGTTTTCATGGTTTTACACCTGGTTTGGGTTCTGGTTTTTTTCCCCCCTTTTTCTGGCTATTTAGGGATCCACCGAAGATGAACAGCATATGACTAAAGGCACCTCCTTAATTGAAAGCCAACATCACCACCTGCTGCACTGCCTGGAAAAAACAACTGTAAGTAGCAACACAATCCTTTTACATCTTACTAGGTCTTTGTGCCTGGCCCAGGCTTGGCATGGAAAAGACGTGCACACAGATGCTCCGAAGTGGCACTCAGACTTACTCAGAAGACCTACAAACTATGCCAGAGGGGGCTGACACTCAGGCTCCCAAGAATAATCTGCGATGAGATAAATGCACTTTATTTCGTTGCCTTTTTTTTTTTTTAAAAAAAAAAAAAGTAATTACTGTGCAAAGGGATAAAGATGTGATTATCTGCTACTCCACAGTCATCCACACCGGTACAAAGTCAATAGCAGGTTGCTCAGTCAAGTTCACTTGAAGGCAAATAACTTTTCAGCATGGGGCTAGGGAGATCCTATAAACAAGGTGTATATTAAGTTTAATTTCTTCAGTGGTTCTGAAAGAGAACTAAACTACATTTGCCTTATGCTGTCAGTCACACATCATATATACTCGTCACTTGTGCTAATTAGTAATAAAGGGCAGTTCTGCTGTCTTAAGAGGAGGAAGCTGCTGTCAGTGACTCCAAACCACAACCCGGTCACCAGTGCCAACAGGCTGGGAAAAAAATAACCTTTAGCCCTTTATATGGCACAGAGCAGATGAACTCTCTTAATGGGTTTAAAGGTTGCACATACCTTTTCTCATTACAGCTCTGGTTACAAGAACAGGTAATTTATCTCAAAGCCAGTCGAGCATATTCTATAACAATGACTTTTCTGTTTGTGTCAGAGCGAGAACTTTATTTTTCATTATTAAGTGATTCTGTATGCAGAAGTTTCTTGGAACATTTCAGATATTTATTTGATACACGTTTAACTTCCAGGTATATATAAAAGGTTCTCCAGTTAAGAAACATACTATCTATACCATGACTCATCCTAGAAAGAATGAAGAGAGGTTAACACTTGAAATATTCATGCCTTTTTCTATCTGCATCCATCATCAAATGTACTTTTGATTTCTGACTTGCAAGAGCTTTCTCTTAGATAAATCACCTTCACTTCCATAGTTTGGCTTATGCTGGAATAACACCACTTAGGCTTCAGCAATACACTGGAAGAAGATGACTGATTAATTACAGTGACCTGCTGAGTACCGCTGGTTTATCACAATGAGCTATAAAGGTCACCATTCCAAGGACAGTGAACGGATTCTTCCTGTATCAATGACTATTGAATTTATTTTATAAGACTCATCTTACCTTTATTTCTAGCAACCTTGGATGTTACATAACAAGCAGATATTTCACAATCTGACTCTTTAGTTTAGAACTTTATGCTTAAAAGCTTCACTACTATGACCCATATTTCCCAAGAATACTTTCATTTGGAAACTTTAATAAATTGGCTGAAGCAAATAAAAGCTGGCAACCCTACCTCCAGGGCCTGCCCTTGTAAGGCCCTGACTTTGAAAAGGCTTGTAGAAATTTTGACCTCTGCACAGGGACAGTGGACATCTCTGGGACCTGCATGAGTCGCTCCATTACTAATGAGCCGGTTAGGGTGCTGGAAGTAACGCAGCCAAAGCGTATCCTAATTTGTGGATGTATTAGCCTACCACACTAACAAAGCTAGATTGCCTCCAGCACACAAGCCTACTCAGACAGTGAGTTCTCAGTGGCTGAAAGTGTTCCAAACATTGCTTTTTTCAGCAGAGAATGGCAGTAACAGTGATACTTTGAATTTTGATTAAAACCTAGAGGGAGAATCTGCACAATATTTAATGTGTTTTCCCCCACATTTTTCAGCCAGTTATTACCATGATGTTGCATCAAATCACATAGCAAGTTTGGATTCTGGTCTGACATTATCAATCAAAATAGTTCAATCAGTTTGTGTGGAAATTCTATAGTTCAC
The DNA here is from genome assembly GCA_013389945.1 of Fregata magnificens. Lineage (NCBI taxonomy): Eukaryota > Metazoa > Chordata > Aves > Suliformes > Fregatidae > Fregata > Fregata magnificens. The sequence continues at coordinate 222,853 of WAAD01015343.1, read as the reverse complement.
ATAATCTATTAAAATACTATAACAGTTCTCTTCCCAAAAATTTAAATCATAGTAAACGAATTTTTAAATACTGAAGAGTCATTTTGTAACCAAGTTACAGGAATGGAATGAGGAATGTACCATGGTTGCAAACTTGTTTCAATGGGCAATTCGCCTTTCCTTAAATTAGGCAGAAGGATTCTAAAAGTACATTATTTATTGTCATGGTATCTGCAGTCATCACTAGCATACAGCCTTACAATTGAACGGCTGTGAATGGCTCACAAATCTGGTGTAAGATGACAAAGTGAACCTAAAGTACTTCTAGCTGCCATAACAGAGGCTACTTTGTCATATTAACACAACAGATGGAGTTTGTTCAAATAAAAGGAGGTTTTTTCCACCCGTTCCAACTCCCAGATTGAGTATGGACATTCACACGCCATGTTTTCTCCAAATGCTGAGTGCATCGAATCCAGTCCTTCAACCCAAACCTTTCTTCTGTGTTTTCACAGAGTATGATCAAAACCCATATCCATTGGAGACCCAATGGCATACAATTCTAATTCGTTACTTGTGAATCAGCAGCTGAAACTTTGTTTTCCTTTGCCTTCGGCTCTCAAAAGATCAAAGTAATAATAATAATAACTAATAAGTAATAGTTTTGTTCTATGTCCAAGAACATAACATTAAAAAGCTTAAGTGTGAGAAGGAAGGAACAAAGGGGTCTGATTCAGGCAAGGTTTGGTGAAAAGAAGGTCCGGTTGCCCATTCAAACTTGAGCGAGCCAGCTGGAATGCTGAGGCAATAGATGCAATGCTGGGACTAAACTTCTGAATGCCGGAATGGACAATCAATTGTGTTTTTATCTTTTGTTGGCATGTTGTCCCGTAGGGATTGTCCTATCTTGTGGATGATCCCCTGTTATCTGTACGAACTTCCACCATCAAGGTATTTCCTTTTTAATTCAATCTGTTTTCTCTATGGTCTCTGTGACATGTCTGCAGAGTGTTTGTTTCCTTTCTCGTTCCTGGTCTTGTCCTTGGGAGTTTGTGCACGTGGCTCTTTTTGGCTATCCAGTGCTCTTGTTTCCTGTGAGAGTTGTTAGTTGTTCCAATGAAAACCAATGGCTGCCTTCACCATGGTTGCTTTTGTTTCCCACCCCTTCTGATGCTGACAGGGACTGGATAAAGTATGTTCACTAGAACTACTTGGGTGTTCATACATGCACATAAGAGTTCTTTCTTTCAGGATTTCTTTTTCCTTAGCACAAAAACTCTTTACAGATGCAGCTTTCTGAATTTCCTTCCCCTATACACTTCCCACTCTCACCTGCCATGTTTATTTCCACCCAGCTAATAGCACCCAATGAACTGCAGGTATGCTTTGCACCCAATAGCCAATACAAGCAACTTCCTGCAGTTAAGCTGTATGTCATGATGGTCATCCAAATACAATACAATCCTGTTCCCAGGGACAAAGAAAAAGGAGCATAAATCTCCTCTTGGATTTCATAACCATGTGGCATTGCAGACTTTTTGAAGCCACTTCTGGAATCCAGACACAAAAATGAAAGGAAGTTAAAACACAATATATTAACCATCTCAGACTACATAACCAAAGCAGCATTGATAGACTATCATGCTTTTGTCACTGCAACAGCTTCCCTTATTCCCCTACTGATGCAGGAGAGCAAAACCTTCTCTTGGTTGCAGCAAGTGGAAGGGCAGAGTCATTTCTTTTAAAGATCTGCCTAGGGCAAATATTTTCAGGCACAGAGGCAGAGAGCATCTTACACAGACAAGGGGCTGACACATCCCACCAACCTAGCAAAAGGTGCCATTGAAAACAAACTGCTGTTGGGCCAAAGCTGTTGGTATCACCAGAGAGTAATGGCACTATTCTTTTCCCTGCCAGAACCACGAGTTCATAGATGAGCAACTGTTCGAGCAGAACTGCATGGAGAGCTCAATGCAAAACTATCCTTCTTCTCGGAGCCCCTCCTTGTCAAGCCACCATGGACTGACCACCTCCTGCTGTTCTCGCCGTAACAAGAAGACCACTCACCTTCCCAACTCCAGCGTGCCAGCCACTCGCCTCCGGAGTATGCAGGAGCTCAGCACCATCCACATCCAGTGCAGTGAGCAGCCCTCACTTACAACAAGGTACAGTAAGTAGGCTCTTGCTGCTAACTACTGCATGCAAACCTCTGAAGTGCATTATCCAACTGAACGTTCTTGCAGGCCTATTCTCCAGCCAGGGAGAAGGGTCTAGTGCTGGGAGCACCTTTGTTTCCCTCCTTCTAATGACAACCCAAGGAAAGCGGCTCCTAGCTGTTCTGAGAAGAACCAGGTCAAAGCTAGACTCTAGTGCAGCTCTTCTCTGGCCAGACTGGACATAGAAGAATGAATTCCAGCTGAAACCTGCCTATGAAGTGCTAATCACACAGGCAGGAGCCAGCAGTTCCCAGCTGTGAGCCACTCACCAAAGCTGGCACAGGACCACTCCACAGCCTACCTCCCACATGGCCCAGTACTTCCAAGCCCTTACTGGGAGAAGGCAGAGGCAACTGGCTAATCAGTGTCTGTCAGCAAAAGCTGTTAGAGAGCCGTACACACTAACATGGTCCACCAGGGACACTCACTTCACTGATTTTCATTGTCCAAAAGTCTAAATCGCAACTGTAAGCATCAAGCATCACTGGGAAACAAATAAGGAGGAATTTCGCAATGGTGTCTTAGCAGCTCTCACCTAAAAAGCCATTAGTGACACAGATGAAGAAGTGTCTCAATAGAAAATTTTGAAATTTTCATTTTATACATAACTTTCTGAAAAAAGTCATTTCTTCACTACATCTTTCTTGCAAATATTAAATTACTTTCTAAATCCCCCTCAGCCCATTAAGCTTCTTGTGCACTGGGCTGTTTTTGAACTTACCATTCTTCTTCTCCCCACTCCTATCAAAGGGATCTAGAAACTGAAACAAAGCTGCCTTTAGGGCAGCAAGCGATTACTTTGTGCCAGGATGAAGTCAGAAGGGTGTTTCAGAGAATGAATTATGAATGAATAAGCACAAAACAAGTCTCTGGCTATTGCAGTTTCAAGATGACAATAGTTTAAACCAGCACCTGAAACAGTAATTCAGGGGAATGTCAACTATTCTGCTTATTTCAGTGGGTGCTAAATCAGATGCCAGTGATATTTGAAATGTCAACATTGTTCGTTATTTCACTTGCTTACCAAACTTGTGTAAGAATGGAGAAAGAAAAAAAAGCTTTTAAGTTGTTTTTCATGTGGAATGCAACTAACTGGGTGTACTGGTTACCACTGGCAGAACCACCCAGTCCCTAAGACTGCCCCACTCTCAGCTTGTGACTGAGGCAACCGGGGAGCAGAATGGGTTCTGCCGTGTTCTTGGGATGCTTGAGCGATCAAGAAACATCCTCTTGGTGAGTCACTCTGAGATAACAACAGCAATAGCTTTCCAACTGGGAGCTTTAAATTTTAAAAGGACAGGCCTTGTGTTTAAAATGAACATGTTGGGCTGGTAATAGCAGGCTCCTGTAGCTGTGCAGATGCACAGAAATCAACCTATCATTTTCCCTCTGTAATTAATTATAGGATGCAATTGATGCAGATCTAATAAGAATGCTCCCAGCTGCCAGATCCTTGAAACTACTGCAGGGATGAAAAAATAGAGAAGATCAAGGGACAGTGAATTTGAAAGAGGCATTTGAAATGCAAGGAAGACAACAACTCTTTCTCAGAAAGAACTACCTGTGCTCTGAAAAGATACAGTACACAGGACAGTATATTTAGCTGTCCTCTTAATTAAACTAGAATTATGCAAGAATTAAATGGAAACACAGAATGATTTGCCCTGTGAAAAGCTGTATCCTAACCAGGGCGAATATTAAAAAGACTTAGTGTAATCTGGGTAGAAATAAATGATGCCTTGCAGAAACTGGGGGGAACATTTAAGTGGAGTCTTCTGAATATTTTGGTGCCCTTAGTTCAGAGGAATGAGATACTGATTAAGAACAACTACCGTTCCCATCCTTTCTACTGTCTGGTTTAAAAAAAAAAAAAAGCCAAACACTAAATCTGTTTTCTAGTCGTTCCAGTCTCAACATGAAATCAGATGATGGGCTGAGACCGAACTGCAAAACTGCCCAGATAACAACAGCCATCATCAGCATCCCCACGCCGCCGGCACTCACGCCAGAAGGCGAGAGTAGGCCTCCGCCCAGCAGCCCCAGCCACTCCACGAACATTTCCACCACCACCACAAGCAACATAGTCAAGGTCTCTGCCTTGTAAGACGTCTCATGCACAGAAGGAGGCTGGAAGACCAGTGCCCCTCTCCCTCCACACCTCCATGTTCCTTTCTTGCTGCAAATTGTGCCTGGATGGACCAACCTGACATTTTGTCATCGAATTAGCAATGGAGACCTAACGAGGCAGCTTTCTTCAGACTCACATTCATGCTGTGGACTGAGGAAGGATTAGGAGAGGGAGGAAGAGGCTGGTTAAAGGAAAAACCTGCATGGAGAGTGCGTTGTGCCATGGTACAGGGCAAAAATCACCTGTGGAGGCTGGAGGGAAAGAATCATCATGGCAACAAGAGAGTCAATAAAGAAAATGGAAATATAACACTGTGTATCGCAGCACCTTTTTAAAGGTTTTTAATGGATAATATTTATTCATGAGGAAATGACTGAAAAGGGGAAAAACAATGGATTTTGTGAATTTTTTTTCTTCATGGAGCAGAACCTTTAAACCAACCAAAATGTCACATTTTTTTTCTTTTATAGGAAAAGATTTAGACAAAGAAGCCACCTGTCACAGAAATCTATTTCCATTCCTCTGTGTGTGTGCGTGCGAGTGTCAGCAGAACCACATGAGCACCACTGAATTACAAAGAGCAGAGCATGCTTCCATGATTGGGTGCACAGTAGGAAAATACAAGCATGTGCACCACATATACGTGCACACGCACACACACACACACAACTATTTCACCCTGGATGGCATTCTTTATTTAGACAATTTTGTATCCGCCTTTTAAGTCAATACAGTGCAATTGCAAACAGTGTGTTTGTCTGCTAATTATTGTCTGTGAAAACATATTTGTGGAAAAAAAAAAAAGACAGGCTTTAGTAGAGTTTTAGTCCCACATGGGTATCTGCTTTCTATTTTTGTTACCACTTACTTGTAAGAGTGTGACTAGACTACCAGTTCTGTATTTTTAAAAAGGAAAAAAAAAAGAGGTAGGATTTTTTTTTTAATACTGTACACACAAATGGCAAAGAATGGGAAAGCACTGAACTCAACTGCATCAAGTGTTCATAAGTCTAACAGAGGTTTCTTGTAATGTATGCCCATGCTTTTTTATTTTTGTTTTCTATATATAAATTTCTTTGCTAGCACTGGACATACAACCCATTGTAAATAGTAGCCACATAATGTCTGGATCTATACTTGATAATAATTAACCCCAGAGCCAAATATCTTGCATGGACAGAGAGGTATTTGGCTTTTTCACAGTCTTAGGGCTCCAGTTGTCTCATCAATGGCTTCTGGGTTGCACTGATTTTGGGGGTAGACTAGGTTAGCAATTTTAGTTCTCCAGTCCCAGCACAGGATCTACAGCATGCATCCACTTGAGAAGGGGGAGCAGTACTAGAGTTTGGAAAACATTTGACAAACTGTTGTACAGACATCTTTTTCTTTTTGCAGTTCTACACTTAGTTTGTGAAAAGTCACGCACTTCTAGTCAACCAAAAACTGAGGTAACACTGTGTGGTACTGCCAAGAGGCTAATACTTCTAACTAAGCTGTGGTCAGTCCTAGCACCTCTTTCCGAGATCTTTCTAGGAATGATTTATTGTAAGGAAATACATGGTCCTGAAACATAACTGATTTCCA
>WAAD01015343.1:125004-196087 GCA_013389945.1 Fregata magnificens | reverse complement strand
CGTTCGGGGGCGAGCGCGGGGGGCTGCGGGGCGAGCGGCCGCTCTGCAGGAAAGGTGCCAGCACAGACCAGAAGCCAAGGAAACGTTCACAGAAATCTCTGATGAGAATAAGTTTACGGGAATCAAAAGGATGTAAAGGGAGCGTGCGCTTGCACCGCCGATACCCTCTGAAAATACTTCTTCTTTAATAGGAAACCCTTTGTCATAAACCAGCCCTCTTCTCTCCCTCCTCCCGCTCCCGTTCGGATGGTAGCCTCGCTCGCCGAACTTGCTTGGGCTTGTCCGCAAGCCAGAAGGTATTGCTGGTACACCGGGGCTTGCTAGGGGTGGATTAGCTGGAAGAACCGATGCTTTCCAAAATCGGGCTCCTGTGCTTAGTAGGTCTGGCGGGGGAGCAGTGCGTTCTTGAGATAAATAGATAACGAGGACAAAAGGGGAAGACGAGGCAGAGCGACGACGGGTGGGTGAAGTTTCTGCATGCACAAAAGCGTCCCGGTTTAGGACTTAATAGGATGTTGATTTCAGCTGATGTTTGTGCTAACGGGAGTTTTACAAAGCGGGCTTACATACAGTGTTGCTATGCTGCCTGCATTACAGGGAACGTTTCGCGTGGAAGCAACACCATTTGAGTCGATACGGAGACACGCAAAGTTAGAGCTGTGCCCAGGGCAGGATCAGGACTTGCTGTTGCGCTGGAGATGGCTGGGCTCGGGCAGATTGGACGTGTCTTGTAAAACACGGGCGTGGGCAGCAGCGCCTTACTCCGAATAAGCGTAGCAGCAAACGGTGACATTTAACCTGCTAGCGTTACCAATGTTTCCCTAGCAAACAGAGGACAAACTAAAACAAAGGAAAATGAGGGTCACTGGTGTTCTGTACGCTGGGTGTGAGGAGTGAAATGCAAACTGTAAACCAGGACACGTACGTTACAATCTGGAAGATCTTTAAAACCTGAACGAGTTGGAAGGTGAGATGGGTAAAAAGAGTAACTTTCAAAAGAGCGTGCTTAGAATAAGGTTCCTAAATCTCTTTTGTCTTCTAAACAAATCGGTTTCGTTATCTGAGCAGTATTTTGTACAGAAGCCTAAACATGGCACCTTTACTTGTGAGTCTAAAACATGCCTGTTTTGTAGTGCACAACATAACTTCTGAAGAATTTGAATATATTCAAAAGGAAGGCAGATCCCTCACACTTAATGTGAAAACCAAAAAATACTTAAAATGAGAAAATCCTGGTTTTGTTCACACCCTTGCTATAATGCAGTAATAGATTTTTTTAAATTGTAAAAATGCAACAATTTTTATTATATTAATAAACCAAGACCTTAGCCTGGCAAAGATTTATGTATATGCTTGGCTTAAAAACTGGGAAGGGGCAGCTGTCACCTTCAATAGGACTACTCGTGACTTAACGGAAAGGTCTTCATACGTTTGGTTTTTACTAGTCACATTCTTTCCCCCTCCCACCCCCCAATTTTTGTTACTCAAACTTAAAAACTTACTTTAACAACAAATTCTCAGGGTATCAGAGTGCGGTCTTGGAACTGTTGTGAGCACAGCCGTGCCAGGACAGCCTGCAGGGCGAGACAGCTGGAGAGACCCTCTGCCTTACAGCACGCTGTCGGAAACAATTCCTTTCATCAGCAACTTAAGTGAGCTGCAGATTGCATTTAGTGAAGGTAGGAGGACTGTATTAATTAAAATAGCCATAAATGATATCCTGAGCAATAACAGCTTTTAAAAATCAATACTGTCAAGATAGCCTGGAAGTAAAATAGATTCATGTTTCTTTAAAGACCAGCAAGCAGTGCAATAGACAGCTGGGACCATCTGCATTGAATGGTGAGTGGGAACCGAACCTCTTGACCCTGCTTCTTTACCACTTTCTCATCACTGGGCAGGTCATGCCTCCAGACGTTAAATGCACCATAACTGAGAATCATGCGGGAGGAATGGTGGGAAGGACTTGGCCAAGTGGAGACAATGGGCCACCCCGTGTGCAGCTAAACAGGAGTCCAGTTCCAGGGCATCGTTGCGAATTTCAAAACACAGTGGTTTGCATTATGTCCAAGGAGCAGCTCTGGTCGGGTGGGAGGGACTGCTGAGCGGCAGAGGGGGTGTTGTGCGGGGGTGTTCTGCAAAAATGCCCTATTTGAGGAACCAGGCTTGCTGAGGCCGGTCAGCGTAACGTGTGAAAGTTAGAGGCCATTCGACTAGCAGAAGTTTAGTTTGTCTCCGTGTAAACTACTGCAGCCTTGGGCTGGCTTTGAGGAGGGGATTTTCTCAAAAAAGAGCGGATGTTGGCACAGCTCCCAGTTGCCAAGGAGAGGTTATCTTCAAGTGCAAGTCTGTCCCCCACCAGTGTGGGATCCGAGGATTCCAGCTCTGATTTTTCTTTCTCCTGCTTTGTGTATTAAAAACATATTTAAATAATCGTGTGCTTGGTTTGGGCTGCTGGTGTGCCCCAACATTTCAACACACAGCCTATGCGTTGAGATCACGCCGCGCTTTGCCAGACAAGTCACAGATGAGTGTGGGTCCGGGCGTGCTTACACCAGTCTTCGCATTACCTCTGGGAAAGCTCTGCCAGGTCTCCCACGGATCGCAAGGATGAATCTGACCTGTTTCAGTCAATGAGAGGTCTCCTATTCCAACTGCATGTTTTCCATTGTAAGCTGATAGTTTCTGGCATGTGTGGTGTCCCTTTGATTGGAATTCATTCAGAAGCTTCCACATGCAGATGCTTCACAGCCAGGAGAGCCTCAGCTGACACAGCCATTCATCCCAACTGGGTGTGGGATGGGGGCAGCTCTGCAGTCGGATCGATTGCTGAAGCCAGGGTCCTCGTCCTGGTGCTGACGCCAGCCTGTGGAGTCATTTTGGACAAGCCGTGCCAGCTCTCTGCACCTCAGTCTCTGTATGTAGAAAATACAGAAGGCCTTGTTCACCTCCTCTGGAAAGCCTCTGGCGATTTATGCATGCAGTGTGGTTTGGAAGAATATGCAGTGCTGGTTTGTAGGTCTGGCATGGAATAAGGCGTGCTTCGCCACTCCTTCTGTCATCTGTCCGTCGTATGGCAGTTGTGAAATGTGCCACAGAGCTTGTGACTCTTCCATTAATGCAATTAATCCCAATACTAAAAGTCGTCTTGACTTTATCAGATGGATTTGGAGTCTGCAAACATCGTTCTGAGGCACAGAAATATTATGTCTGCTTTCCGAGTTACAGAATGTTATCTCAGCTGAAAGATCAGATTTAACAAGAATTGTCTTGCTCAGGGATTAGCAGAGAGGAATTTCATTTCCGTGTCTCACGCTGCAGATGGCATTACCTCCGTAAACTTTCTGATGCGGGGGTTGTTTGCATTTATACATAGTAACATCAGCATACGTACCGTGGGATGGGGGTTTCAAGGCTCTCCTACAATAAGAATAAATCACTTATTATCTAGCTAGGGACTGGCGAGCTCCTGGGGCAGATTTACCTTGCACTTGGGGTTTGTATGGCTGTAACAGGCGAGGGGTCACAGTCAAGTTAGCTGTAGTTGTAACTTTACTTTGCATGTCTTGGTCTTTCTTGAGGAATCCAGGATATTTCTGAGCTTTCTGTTGCTTTTTTCTAGGAGGAAAAGTATTAAAGTAGGTATTTAAAACAAACCCCACCACTCTGACTTGAACTTTTGAACGTTCTCCCTGCACGTTCATCATAAATGCATCGCATTATTGAGTTGGATAGAGTCTGACTGCCTTCTTACATTAATTTATGTCCTGGTAGACAATGTTTCCTGCTATGAATATCTTGCAGGAATAGAACATTTGGTCTGAGCAGAAATTACAGCCAATTATTTTTACTCTTTGTCTCACACTGGGTCCTATTCCGGTAACTGTGTCATGCTCGAAAAGGAGTCTGCTGTATTTTCATTACTGCTATTTCTGAAGGAGCAGCTCTTGTGATTTGCAGTAGAGTAAGGCATAAATGACAGGCCTCAAGGGCTAACGTCACCGCTCACAGCTCCAGCAGGTGGAAACATGCAACGCCATTTGTGTCTCTGCCGATAAAATGATCCCTTTGAGGGTGGCTTTACCCATCGCTGCTGGAGATAGCGTTGGAAACTTGGGTGGTTATCACAGAATCTCATTCTTTGGTGTTGCCTTAAGGGAAGGTGCAAAGGAGCAGCTTGACAGTGGATGTCCTGTCACATATAACCTGGGGAGAGAAAAAGCAGTCACAGGCTTTGTCCACTTTTTTATTTCCAGAGAAGACTCCTAAAGACGACGGTGGATTTTTTTAGACTCCCAGCTGCACGTATTCAGGAACGCTAAAGACCAGATCCCCCAGTGAAGCAGACCACTGGGCTGAAAGCTGACACTTTTAACTATCATCTTCAATGGTCGGTCTGTACATTGAGGCTTGTGGTCTTTCTTATCCCTGGGTTGTGAGTAAAAGTCTGAAGGTTGGAGCTCTTTTTGGTCCATTTGTTTCCTGGTTGTAGAGAATTGATTTTCTAATTTGCTTTTAAATGTAGCAAGTGTGATTGGGAAGCACAGAACAATATCACTGCAATGGAAAGGAAGGCAATTGAGTAAGGAAGATAGTTAATTGAGTGATGTGAACCACGTCTTTCATGGTTAACATCTGTTTAAGATCTATTTAAACTATTGGGGAAGAAAAATCTTTGGTGAAGTTTCAGCATCCTTCCTCTTTCAGATAAATTGTGAGCTCACAATTAACATCCTAATTTACGCCTAAAATACTCTGGAAGGACAAGAGATAAAAAAGAGACTTGAAATTCTTGTGATAAAGTGGAAGGACAAAAAGAAGATTGCAGGCCCTTGGCATCCGTCAAGGGAAGGAAAAGAAAGGTGCAACGTGAAGCTGGAAAGCAGCTCTCTGTGAACTGTGCAGCGCGCTCTGAAGAGTTATGCCCAGCCACAATTGCAGGCTGGTTGAAGATTAATCTAGTTAGTGACCCAAAGGAAAACACAGAAACAATATGATCAGCTCAGCAGTTCTGAAATAATTTTGGTCTCTATTATGTCACCCTCTTTAAATACCAATTGTTTGTTGCTGGTTCTGTTGCCTGTCAGCACTATTATTAAGAACTGCGATTTGCCATTTGTTCTTTCCTGTCCTCTTAGCAATAACTTCCTCTCTTTGCATTTCTTTTACCTAAGAGCTGGACATCTGTCTTCCTCCTCGTTAGGACAAACACACTCAGAGCTCTTCTTTTCAGTTCTCTGTGCTCAGCTGAAAGCCGTGGTGTGTTAGCTGGGTTTTTCCTTTTCTCCCGTCAGCATCACAAAGCTGCTACAATCCTGGGCAGGCCAGATGTGCGGATGGGCTGGGAATACAGACAGCTGTGGCTCGAGGGCATTGCTGGGAACTGAATTCTGAGAACTCAGTGAATGTAGATGCTAATAGGAAAACTTTAGTTCCCAAAGTGGGTTAAAAAAGTTACTTATTTACCTGTGAAGTGGGAAGTGACAAGTGAAATCTCTCTTATTTGTACCTCTCAGGTATTTGGTTTTGAACTTGATAAAATGCCAGTAACTGCTAGAGGATGTTCCTTGGGGCAAGTTGTCCTGCTGTGTTAACCAGTGGTGGAAGATCATTGATTTATAAACAGTGCAAACCAATTGTGGTTGTAGTTCTGGAAATAAGTATTTTGAGGAAATCATTAAAAAGGCATGGCTTACAAAGTGATTGATGCCTTTGCCACTCAAAATGGTAGATTTTCAATGTAAAAAACACCAAAAAAACCATACTTGAACTCTGCCAGTTTTGCACAACGCTCACTGTTGGTTTGTGCGTTTTTTCCCCCTCATGTTGAATATTCCTTGAAAAGCTTTTGAATTCTGCACTTCAGTTTTCAATGTTGAGGGTGACTGTAGTTTAAGCGAGCTTTGCTTTGGAGAAGCATTTAACCAGAGCTGCCTTGTTCATGCCTTCACAGGAGGATTGATCTGGAGGTAATACCTTACCGCTGGAGAAAGAAACATTTAACATCACACACTGAATCCCAGCCACTGAAGTGGAACACGCACGTCACAACTGTGCTCAGCCTTGTGCATACTTGTCTGGCTATAAAAGGCATCTGTGTTGGCTTGTTCAGAATTAGACTATAACTTTTTGATGCCAATTTTTAGGGACTGCAAAAGTTTCAGAAATAATAATGAGATGCAGTTTGAAGCGTCTGATTTTTAACTGTTTTATAGAGATAAATTTGAACATCTGCAAGTTGTCATAGTTCTAATTTGGCTTTTCTTGGAAGCAGAGGTGCCAAACAACCACTTGTATTGAATCACAAAGTATCTCAAATTAGACACCCAGAGTCCCTTGAAATGCTGACGTATTTGTGCACCTTGAGCAGAGACCAGCAGGTACAAGAAAGGGAGGATGCTGATGAGCAAGATCTGTGCTAGACCCGAACTTTTGTAGTGAATGCCATTTCCCCTGCACTCTGCTCTGCAGCACGACTGAGTGCGGGGCTGATTTAACAACAGGGTTGGGATTTACAGCTCACAAACATGCACAAGACAGAACATTTCCTGATGTCCCGTGGTGGCCGGCTTACATAATGTCACTTGCATAACCCCAGCAAGTACGGTCAGGGTCTCTCTCCATGCCAAATTAAGACTCTCTGGGGTTTTGTGTCCCATTCACGCTCTGTTTGAAATTGCACTTTAGTTCATCACAAATTCCAGTTGCTTCTACATGAAGTGTGTGACCAGAGAGCCAGCGAGGCTACAAGGGTTGTCCCTTCAGCCTTGAGTTCCCATCACCTTGCAGTCAGAGCATCTGTTTGACTTCCAGCCCAATCTGCTGGATTATTCGCAGAAACGTTTTTCCCTCTAGCAGCCCAGATAGTTCAATCTTGAACCTTTGCCAGGGTGGTGGTCTCTCTTCTGTGGGAGATTGTTCCTTTTCTGGAGAGTCTCAGAGAAGCCAGTCTGAACTTGGGAGAACTGAGATCTTCTTTGGCAAAGAGGAGAGAGTGGCTGACAGACACTGGGGAAGAAACTACTTTTTTTTTCTCCAGAGTTTTCTCTCCAGGGTGAGTAGTCTTAATTACCTCAGGGTGATTACTAGCGGATGAAAGCCAAGCCCCTGCAGACTGTTTGGTCACCAGTCAGCGACTTCACTTTGGGCTGGGCTTCACTCAGCCTTCAGTTCTGTAAAAGACTGAACAGATACCATGAAGAGCAAAAGATAAAGCAGAGGGGGTTGTTTGCTGGGTTTTTTAATTTGCACAACCCAAAGTTTTAGCAGTGTTTGCAGGCAGAGTTAAAAGCCTCAGGATCTTTAAAACTCTCTTGCTGATGGAGGTTTAACAAGGCCAAGTGCCGGGTCCTGCAGTTGGGTCACAACAACCCCATGCAACGCTACAGGCTTGGGGAAGAGTGGCTGGAGAGCTGCCCGGCAGAAAAGGACCTGGGGGTGCTGGTCGACAGCCGGCTGAACATGAGCCGGCAGTGTGCCCAGGTGGCCAAGAAGGCCAACAGCATCCTGGCTTGTATCAGGAATAGTGTGACCAGCAGGAGTAGAGAAGTGATCGTGCCCCTGTACTGGGCACTGGTGAGGCCGCACCTCGAGTACTGTGTTCAGTTTTGGGCCCCTCAGTACAAGAAGGACACTGAGGTGCTGGAGCGTGTCCAGAGAAGGGCAACGAGGCTGGTGAGGGGTCTAGAAAACAAGTCTGATGAGGAGCGGCTGAGGGAACTGGGGCTGTTTAGTCTGGAGAAGAGGAGGCTGAGGGGAGACCTTCTTGCTCTCTACAACTACCTGAAGGGAGGTTGTAGGGAAGCGGGTGTTGGACTCTTCTCCCAAGAAACCAGCGATAGGACGAGAGGAAATGGCCTCAAGTTGCATCAGGGGAGGTTTAGACTGGACATCAGGAAGAATTTCTTTACCGAAAGAGTGATCAGGCATTGGAACAGGCTGCCCGGAGAGGTGGTGGAGTCGTCATCCCTGGAGGCGTTCAAAAAAGGTGTAGACGTGGCACTCCAGGGCCTGCTTTAGGAGTCACGGTGGTGTTAGTTGATGGTTGGACTTGATGATCTTAGAGGTCTTTTCCAACCTTTATGGTTCTATGATTCTATATGTTGCCAGAGGGACACTGAGGCCAAGTCCAGACGGCAGGATTTGTCCTACCCCAAAGCAAGTTGCTGAAACAGGACACATGAATCATGTCCCAAAAGTACCTGTTTCTCCCCCTTTACTGCGACAGGGACGGCTCAGCCCAGCCCTCGGCGCAGGCAGTGCAGGGCATCAGGGGAGAAGTCTCCAAACCTCCTAGTCACTTACGGGAAAGTGTTTCCACAGATGAAAACATCTCCACTCCTTCTCCAGTGGCTCGGGCTCCCCAGGCTGGGCTAGCACCAGGTTTGGCAGAACCAGTTTGTTTGTTCAGAAGGAAAAGTGCTGGAGTCTGAGCTTTCAGGGCTCAGGTCTTTTCTTGTTGGGGGGAGACTGGATCTGCCTGTGAGAAATGACCATACTGACGATAAATGCTGCCTATGAAATTTTAATGCTTAATAGAGCCTTGCTGGATGAGGCATGCATTGTAATGATACCACCCATCATGGGGGAGTTAATTGAATCAATGAGGTGAACAGCGGAGCCGTCCAGCATATGCCAAGGGTTTGATCAGCCCAGTCATTACCGCAGGACCCTCGTCACTCACCACAGCGTGATTACAGTGCTGCGCCGGCCAGGGGATTTGGTGGGAAGTGGCCAATGAGGGGCCAAGCTGGCTCCAAATCCAGCTTTTTGCAAAGCCCCAGATAAAACAGACTTCCATTAATAAGGCGAGAAAGGTTAGGACGAGAGGCATTACAGCAAGTCTGGAGAGGTAAGGTGATAGTTTTGTCTGAGGCTTGTAGAGCATATGGCCCCAGCTTTTGTATGGGAAACCCAAGCGCTCAGTTAGTCTGTAAGTGGGGCATTATTTGCATGTCTGCAGAAGTAGAGGTTTATTTGCTGATGTTAAAAAATTAGATAGCTGGAGACACTTGATAGTGTAATCAGGAAGCTAAACACAGATTTTCTGTATCTTCATAGCTTGTGTGCTCATTCCGGGTGATAAATAAGTTTCTTAGAAGTGAAGCTCTGAAAAATCATTGTAACTTGCGGGCTAGTTTTAGGTTCTGGGTTTTGAAATGGAGATTTGTGGTCAGAAACTGTGGAGGAGCTTTCCACTTATGGAGCTAGATTGTTATAGAGGATCCAATTTTTTTATGACTGCTCTTTCTCACTGGTCAAGTCCAGGTACAGAAATGGAAATAGAGCAAGTAATTGAACTAATTTAGTTAAAATGAAGGAGGTGTAGAAAAGTAAAGCTTGATAATGTAAAGCTGAACATAAGACGCATCTGTCCTTTTTCACCCTAAGCTTGAGATCTATTGCTGTACAAAAATTGTGAGAAGCCTTTTAAATTGTTTATGACGGCGTAGGCTGAAGCTTTTCCTAGACAGCGGTAATCTCTTCTGCAAACCACCTTACATCAGTGTGACATGTCTTCACCTCCAGCCCTGCCGTCCCCTGCTGTTCTTCCCCTCTCCTTCCCGTTCCCCGCTCCCCCTCCCTGCTAAAAAAAAAAGTGGCAGCTGTTGGAAAGTATAGCCCATTTGTTTTATTATGCCGCTTTGGGAACATGATCCAGATCCTCCATGAGAGAGAAAGCAACAGAGTGAAAGAGAAGAGGGGGGAGTTTAGAAGCTCTGGAAAATAACTTGCTTATTTTAAGTCTAGTACAGAAAGTTAAATCTTTGTAGCAAGATTCAGGGATAAAGCAAAACTGCTACTAAAGGTCCTAGCTTGGGAATCAAAGAGATTGCTAGTTAATGTAAGTAATTTTAGAGTTTGTTGGTTGTTTTGTACAAAATTTCAAGTGCATTGAAATGTCTTTGATTGTCCTCGAGTGAGGGGTGCCTGTAATGAGAGTATTAAGAACTGAAGACATGTTATATAGTAACAGTGTAATTCTTATTGGGGTTTATTTTTAATTTACTTTAGCACTGTAGGTGAAGAAACGAGGTTCTCTGTGGAAGGCACGTCTGTTCATTATTCTGACTCCTGATTTCAGTCAGTTACAGGGCACAAAAGACACAAAAGCAGAAGAATATGCTAAAACTGGCAGCAGCCAAAACCATTCATAGTCCTATGCCTTGGGTTTCTGCCAAGCAATTGATGGAAACTCAAACTATTTATTTTTGTTGTCAGGTCAAAAAATGCACTCCTCCTGTCAGCTCCTCTTGTTCCTAGAGGGAAACTCCTAGAAAAATCTAAGAAAAATCCAATTGCTGTTCCATGAAATGGATGTAGCGCAGGTAGGATGCATCTAAAACGCGCTCAGTAGGAAGAGGTGATGTTTCAGAAAGCTGCTCAGCCCAGCTCTCTTGCCCTTTGGTCACAATTTTCTTGCTCTGCTAGAGACACTGACTCGATGTCTGCTTTCTTCCCTCCGCAGCTATCCATGAAGGAGGTCGGAGACGGGCTGCACGAGCAGATGAACTGCATGATGGGTGCACTGCAGGAGCTGAAACTCCTCCAGGTCCAGACAGCTTTGGAGCAGTTGGACATCTCAGGGAGCCAAAGCACCGTTTCTGGCATTGAGCAGCACCAGTGCTGCCAAAGCAGCAGAGATGTGCCTGGGCCCCAGCAGGATGAGCGGTTGCGGGGGGAGGCATTGGTGGAAGAGTGCAGCCCCATGTCCCTCGTATGTGCCACGCCACGGCCGGTGGGTTTGCCCCGTCCTGCTGCACTCCCAGAGGGCAGCCACCTTAGAGGCACCCCCTCCTCCTTCAGGAGCCTCTGTGGTGAGGATGTTTATCACCCAAAAGGACCTTCCTCCACATCGATCAGAGCAGAGCACGTCCGCCCAAAGACATTTGAGCCCAGTAGCCAGGGCACGGCTAGGGGGTGGCCAGCATGCCAGGAGTGCCTGGGGTGTGATGATGGCCATGACTGGACATCCTCCCTAATGTCCCAGAGCAGGAATCGGCAGCCACTGGTCTTGGGGGATAACATCTTTGCAGACTTGGTTGGGAACTGGTTGGATCTGCCGGAGCTGGATAAGAAGGGGGAGAAGAGCGAGGCGTCCCTGTCCATGAGCAGATCCCAGGAGCTCTGTAGGAAGTTCTCTCTCACAGCCAACATCTTCAAGAAGTTCCTGAGGAGCGTTCGGCCAGACCGAGACAGGCTTCTCAAGGAGAAACCTTGCTGGCTTCCACCTGAAGACAAACAGCCCGAAATTTCTAAAAGACCCAAAAAGATGAACAAACTCAAAGGGACATTTTACTTCCCGCTTCATGGGAACATCCAGAACCATCACAGCAAAGGGGAGAGGTGCCCTAAGGCAGAATGCAATAGCGAAAAATCCAAAATCGGCACCAAGAAAGTCCACGATACCATAGACTACACCCAGTCTGGGTTTGACATCAATACAGCTGTTTGGGTCTGAGTTTGTCAGCATTCTCTGCTCTGCCAAACATTTGTTTCACACCGGAGAGGAGCCGGAGGCCATACATGTCTTTTCAGGAGACCCCTGAGCTCTCAACATGGACTGAGATGAGAGGACTCCTCTACAAAACGTCCTGTGGGCTTCAATCACCTGCAAGTGGTGTTTTCCAGAGAACTACGGCTTCAGGGGAAGTCCAAGCAGCAGCTGATGCAGCCCCACGTGGGGAGGCTTTTGGGGACTGATATTTGCAAAAACAATCAGAATCTTGAGCAGCTTTAGGGTGAGCAGTGCCACAGACAACCAGCTCCTGGAGCCTGACTTATGATAGCCACTTCAGGCCCATTCCATCGTCTCTAGTTAAAATAGCTGCAGCACAAAATGCACTGTGCGCATGTGTGTGTATGAGTGTGCAAATATATATAGGTTTTTTTTAAAAAAAAATCTATTCCTGCTTGTGTCCACTTAAAACTGGGTTATAAACCAGGCAATTCAAGCGTTGTACCTGAAGCACTTGTTATTTAAATTGAAAGAAATAAGTTTGAATTTATAAGACTTGAACAATTGCTAAGTGGGGGTGTCGAAGGCCAGCTTTGTTGCATTTCAGCTGTGGGGTTTTCCCCCTAAACTGCATCTCCGTTGTGCTCCCAGCATCTCTCCTTCCCCTGCCAGTTAAACCAGTAGGACACAAGGCTCCTTTCATGGAAGTTTCTGACCCTCAAGCTCTCAGCAGGTTTTGCTTCTCTCCCCATGCCCTTCTCCCCGCAGGTCGCACCAGATACAATGTTGCAAAAGTTTATTGTTGAGGTTGCACCAAGATACAAAGTTGCAACAGATGTTTATTGTTGTTGTTTCCTATTGCTGTTGTGTACAAACCTCGTCTTGGCTGAACCAAGTTCTTCAGTGTCCAGCTCTCCAAGAGTTACCAATAAAATGGCATCAGTCTCCAGCGTGCCGTGGGCTGTCTCCATCCTGAGGCAACGCTCAGTCCCACTTTTCTCCAGTGCAGAAGCTTCTGGGTTTTCACCGTCGTGAAAACCCGGCCAAGCAGGCACGAAAGGCTCGGCTGGCGGGGGTCAGAGCCGGGAGCGCACACGGGTTGTGTCAGCCTGTTCCCAGCTGGGACTGGGGAGTTTGGGGAGCGGCCAGGAGAGTTTCCATTGAAGGAGCGGTTATAAATCATAGCAGGGATAAGAGCTGCAGCCAGAGGTCTCTGCCAGG
This sequence comes from Fregata magnificens, assembly GCA_013389945.1. Classification (NCBI taxonomy): domain Eukaryota; kingdom Metazoa; phylum Chordata; class Aves; order Suliformes; family Fregatidae; genus Fregata; species Fregata magnificens. The sequence continues at coordinate 183,408 of WAAD01015343.1, read as the reverse complement.
GTCCCAGCGCTGCTCTGGAGGCATGTCCCACTGCAGCCCACGCACATCCCCAAGAGCCTTTGGTTAATGCTTCAACATCCATCTTCCTCCCTCAGCACAAGGAAAGGCAGAGAGAGAAATGTTTGGGGGAGAAACTGCTGCTGAGGGAAGAGCCTCAGAGCCGTGCAGTCCCCAGCTCACAGAGGGGGACAGGGCCATGCCACCCCAGGGCCGTGCGGGTCCTGCCACAGGTCCCCTCCTTGCTGTCTCCAGGAGTTAAACGTGATTGAGGCAAGTCCCCAGCAGCTCCGTGAGCCCCAGCATGAAGACTGCGCAGAGCCTATCGATCGTGTTGCAGCAGAGGGGGAGCCACCCCACGGGGTTGCCCCCCGTTTCCATTAGCTGGGAGTCTCACCAGATGCTTTGTGTGCGCAGGAGTGTTGTGTTGCAAAAACCTGTTCCGCTCACTCCAAGTTTAGGAAGGGCTTATGTGTGAGCAGTAGGGTTTTTTTTTTTTTTAACACGCAATTCTATTCCTGTTGTAACTTCCCACGGCAGAGAGGCCAGTGGAGCAGAGGCACGGAGGGAGAATTTTTTTTCCCTTGCAAATTAAATATAGGCACAAGACAAGCCCCGTTTCTGCCCATACAAGGAGAGAAGTGGGTCAGCATCTGAAAGCTGTGCTCAGCACTTTTTCAGGAACCTGAGTTGCAAGCAAGCTTTTGTTTTCCCTCCTCGCAGGCTTTAGCTCTGGTTGTTTTTCCCCCTTCTTCATTTCTCTGAATGCTGAAAGGCAGTTTCTAAAGCATTTTGGTTTCCTCCTCTTTTATCAGTAGTTCATCCCATTTGTTACAAACACGTTCTCTCAACTCCCACCAACCTTTCCCTAGGGTCAGCAAAGAGGAGAAGGAGCTTTCTATAAGCAGTAGCATGAGAGAGCAACAGCTTTTCCTGCACCAACCTGGGTCCCTGGGGAGTGTGGCCTCACCCCAGGGCTTCCCTGCTGCCCAGGCACAACCCGGGGGACCCAGCCCACAGCTGGGCTGACACAACAGCAGGGAGCACTGAGCACGATGGCATTGCCCTATGGCACCCCCCATCCCCAGGAGCACATCCCAGCCATACCTGCCTGGCACTGAAGGCTGAGCCCCACAGACAGAAGAGCACCATGCTGGATCAGGAAAGGCTCTGGGGAGCTGAGCACCCACACCAGGGGCTTTTTAAGCTTGTCACTGAGCATTGCCCTCAGGTGTGATGAGTGTGGTGGGCAGCAGGCGAGGGCCCAGGCTGAGCACGGTTGGGCAGGGGCATGGCCATGGCCATGGCGACACTTCGGCCGAGAGATAAAGGGTACATTTCTGCAGGTGGTTACCTCTCCAAGGCCATGTATTATCCAGGAAACAGGATGTGTTTATGCAGGACACAAGGAGATCTGGAGCCTAAAATGCACATTGGGAACCTACTCCGTGGGAAAAGCGGTTCTCGGGGATTTGCACCCATTTCCTCCCACTGGTGGCACCCCCCTCCGGCCCACACCTCCAGCCCCCTGCAGAGACTGTGCAACCCAGGGCTTTATAGACTCAAACCCACTTTGCCAGCACACGTGGTCCCTTGCAAACGCTGGATCCCCCACCCCAGCAGCTGTCGCGGTGCCGCTCCCCCCGTCCATGGGGTCTCGCAAGGAGCCAACGGGAAGGTTCTCTTGAGATAAAGCACTTCTGGCCCCGCGTGCTCCCGACAGCTGCCCTGGGCCACGGGGCACAGCCGGGTCATGGTGGCCGCGCACGCTCGTGCCGGGGAGCTGCTCAAAGATCAGCTGCTAAACCCAGCCTTTTCTGTCCCTGCTTGGAGGAAATAGCATTGTTTCTAGTTCCACGTGGAAAGGGCAGTTCTTGGCCCCAGCTGCCACCCACGTGTTCCTTTCCCACCCAAAATAATCACTCCTGCTGCAGCCAGCACTGCCGAGTCCATGCCTGCTGCCACCCAAATCCCTGTGAATGGGATTGGAGCCGGCAGTGGCGGGGTCAGAGCCTATGTGGGGTCCCTGCACCGCCTCGGCACCCACCGCTCCTCCCTCCGCTTCTGCCTGCAATTGCCAGCGAGGCGAGCGTTCAGCTTTGGGGACCATGAAGGATGAATGCCGGCCCGAGGACAGAGGTGGTGGTGTTTGCTTAATTTCTTCTTTTTCCGAAGGAACAGATCCCTGCAGGGGCACGTTGCACAGACAGCTGACCAAATGCCTAACATATAGTTTCAAATGTATTTATGTTCTCTCTTGCCTCTTAAGTGTATCTTCAAAGGATGTTTTGCATCGAAGTAGGATTTTCCAGGGTGTTTGCAGTGACAAATTCAGTGTGACCTAGGCTTCAGAAAGCCACTTGAAAATTGCAAGTAAATGTAGCTGGATCTCAAAGTTCTTAAGAGTAAAAAAAAAATTTAATAAATATTCTTTAAGAGGCATTCAAATAGTAAAGAATATCAGCCAAGCCAGACGTCCTACCTAATTTAGTCTCCAGAGCAGGATCTGCTAATAGATCAGGGTAGGATTTGTGAATTACCATTTCCCTTCTCCAGGGACTTTTCCTGAAATTATAATGGCTTTTTCTCCTCTTTTTTCATGAAACTGCCATGAGATAGTTCCCCATTATTAAGTATGAAACCTACCTAATTAGCACAATGACAGTCTTTAATGAGGCCCTGGCTGTGTTCTGCATCTTTGATGGGAATGGTTAATACCAAACACAGGACAATAATTATAGAAACATGTTCCCCCCATGAACTTGCCCCATGGAAGGCAGCGATGGCAAATGAAGCTTGGGCATTCAGATTTATTAGAAATCTCTGTTCGTGGGGTATGCTAAGCCCAGATGGGATCAAATGCACTGGAGTTAATTTGATGCCAATAACATTCAAACACCAGGGATTAATAACCTGGCACGGGGGGAGCTGCTGTTCACTGTGCACCGGGTATTTGCAGCCAAGGGGAGGAGCTTGCTGCTGGACACCAGCCCCACCTGTGCCAAACGCCTCCGGCGGGAGGCTGGAAACCTCCCTCCAACGCAGGTGGGCAGAAGATATGGGTGGGTTGGAGGAGGAAGGTGTTACGTGCTGTTGGTGCTTGCAGGATTCTCGTTCTGCGGGGGGTGGCCGGGCTCCTGCTCGGCCAAGGGGCTGGATGAGCAGCACAGCCCGGCCCCTTCCAAAGCCCACGTCACGCAGCACCGTGCCTCTGCCACCGCCGAGCAGATCCGGCACCACTGAAATGGATAGGTGCTGGATCTGGCCCATATGGCTTAAGTTATAGAGAGGATTTGGCTCTTAACATTAATAGAGTGATTTTCCAGGAGCTGCTCCTCACTCTGCCTCTCTGGGCTTTCCCTTCCCGCCAGCGCCGATGCTAACACCCCGCTTTTCCAGCCAGATGGCCTCCAGAAGGCTCACAAATGTGCCTGTAATTAAAAAGCCTTTATTTTCAAAACCATTTCACAGCTTACTCTTCTGACAATGGGATGGGGCTTCTTAAGCTAATGCTGGGCAAGAGGAAAGGAAAATACAGGCTGGCTGCTGCCTGTCGTGTTTTCCTTTCCCATTGGCACAGGTTATATTTACCGTTCACCCGCTGAAGCTGAGGAACCCACGTGCCCTGCAAATCTGCACCATTGCTGAAGCCTCCCCAGGGCCAGTGCTCGTCTTCCCTAATGATACTCGGCTCTGTCCCTGTTAACCACCCGTGCTGATGCGCCTAACTAACCTGAAAGGCTTTCTGACTGGAGACTGAGCAAATGTAACAATTTCCCCTTGATTCCCCTCGTACCGAGTCCAGCAGGAAAGAAGCCAATTGCCACATCCTTGCTGAAATAAGATCCATTTTATTCAAAGTCCAGCACTGTTTTATTCAGTCCAGCACATTCTCAATCACCTTCATCATATTATTAATCATCAGCAGAATCTCTTCCACTTCTTTAAGCAGTGTTTCTAAAAACTGGACCACGCTCCTTTAGTGTCCTTGTCTCTGCAGAAAGAGGCTGTATTTTATTTCTTTCCTTTTGTTCATTTGTATCCACGTGGCATTTCTAATCAAGAAGCCGTACTCCCTTCCAGCTGGCAGGCAGTCTCCTATGCTAGTTTTAAAACGTAAATAAACCCCAGTTTTCTGCATCAATTTGCCTCAGCCGGGCCGTGGCACCGTTGGGGGAGCGCCACCACCCCCTCGGCTCGGCTCTGCCCCGGCCGGACAGGGCTATAGCCCAGGCTCAGCCTCCCTGTTTGGGGTGATTTCCTCAGCCTCCTCGCTCGCCTTTCTGCAGCCAGGGGGGTCCGTCCTGGCCGGGCACTCGCCCTCTCCAGTGACTTCTCATCTGTGTGTTTTTCAGGAGCGTTTCCTGCAATAACGGTATTGAGCAAAGCCTCTGAGCTGGCTCAGATTTCTTGGCTTTCACCGAACAGGAAAGCGAAAGGGGGAAAATCAATATTGCAGAAAGAAGAAACACCCGATCCTGGGCCGGTCCTCACCTTGGGCAGGCTGGAGGTTAATTTGGAAAGCACTTCCCAACCTGCTATAAATGCACGCTTAACTCCCACTGCAGCCGGCAGGACACAAGCTCACCAGGATCCGGAGGGGAGGCTGAGGGGTCCCTGCTCACGCTCACTCCACCCCTTGCACCAAAGCCCACCCGGGCCCTCCGCCGGCATGGGGGGAAGGGGCTGGATGCGGCCACAGCCTTGGTGCGCAGCAGAGGGAGAGCAGCTTCAGGCTGACCTTGCACCGGCTGCCGCCTCCTCCCGCGGGGCTGGCACAGGGTCCCCAGCGGGCAGAGGAGCCTCCCCGGTAGAGAGCAGAGCCGGGAGCTCATGGCACAGAGGTGGTTCACGCCGGCTTTACCACGTGGCTTCTGTGCTGGCTCCAGCACCACCGCGCTGCCCGGGGGACCATAGAGGTCCCACCGCTCAGGCAATAAGGAGGGAGATCTGCTCCCTCATTAACAGACTAGCCGGCAATTCAGGCTGGACCTTCCCAGAGGGCTTCGCCACACTCATGACATCGGGCTGGAGTTAGCCATGTGACATTTCGAACCTAGAGATAATGACCGTGACATTCTGTCAGGTTTAATTAGTCCCTTTGCTCTGCCGGTGACAGCCGCTGCGGAGGCAGAGCCTGGCTGAAGGCTGGCAGAACAGAGGGCTGTCGCCTCCGAAGGCTCCGCAAGCAGAGGGGAGCAGCAGGAGGAGACTCTGGGACTGAGATAAGCAGTTGCCCAATGAAGCAGCTGCTTTATTCTTAAATGCATATGCTAACAGCAACTTGCCTGTGCCTAGTCAGGATAATTGAAGGGTCACTCCAGGCCCCCACATTGTATTTTCTGTCCTCTGTCGTCTGTAACCATCTTCTGGGGCTGAAAAAGTTCCTCAGAGGCCTGACTGGGTGTCTCCAGAGAGCAGAAACATTGCAGAGTATCTTTCACCTCTGCTCCAGACTGAAGGCATTGCAGCACCAGGTCCCTCCTGAAGGGCAGCATGAAATGAGGTCCCAGTTAACTTAGCGTCTTGGTAGCAGTGCTGTCAGCAGCGTGGGCAGAGGCTGTGGCAGGCAGTGGTGTAACATGGCAAGGAACAAGCCCTCCGAGCACGTCCGTGTGCCCGGTGACTCTGCTAACCACGTCCAGCCCAACAGCTCTCCTGTCAGCCAGTGCGGACGGCCAAGGCAGCCAGGAAAAGTGTCTTGGGGACCTGGGGGACCTGGTCTCTCCCTCACCCCTGCAAGGGCAAAAGGAGCAGCTCGGGTCCTGGGAGCCACTGCTGCCAACGTCCTTGCAGAGCCCAGCGTGTTCCCTTCCTCGGGGCCGTGATCACGTAACCTTGCACGGTTCCAAGGATGTTGCTTGTGTTCGGTCCTGTTAAGGGATCACTCGGCTGCAGCTCTCCCAAACTACCTGCTCAGACTTTCCCCCTCCTTGTCTGTTCATTCTGTTCCAGACCAATTACTGAGAGTTTGCATCCAAAGGCAGCCAGCCAGGCATTTAGGCATGCAGCTGCCTGATCTGCATGCATTCATGCTAATTGTGTGGAAACGAGTCATGGTCAGTTTTGTACTGAGTTTCCTGTACCCTGAATTGAGCTCTGCTTGTAAAAAGGGGAGATCAGCTCCTCTGGATTTAAAAGAATTCAAGAGGGGATCTTTCTAGTTACTGCTTACCTGGTTTTCAAACACGTCACTGATGTTAGCAATGCTGTTAGCAAGAGTATCCGAGCTTTTCACAGAATATATACGTTATTTGCCTTTTTAAGGTGTTTCCTAACATGAATGGGAACACTCTACTTGCAGCTACAGAGTCTTGGGAAATTCACTGGAGATAAGATGTATTGCCAGGAAAAGTCGAGCAAAAGTCCTCTTCTGCAGAGGTTTTATGGGACCTCTAAATCACTCTAAGATGGACAGGAGAAGACACTCTTACCCTGCCTGTAAAACAGCAAACCCTGTGGTTTCTTACAAACACCCGGTGGGCGATTCCTCCTACCTCCTTTTCCTCTGCTTAGGACACCAGTGCAACCCTGCCTCACTGCAAGGAAGCGTGCCAAGCTCTCGGTGCACGAGCCGCCCCCAGCCCCCAGCAGCACAGCAGGGTGACGGCGTGGCTGCCTGGTGGGGATGGTGCTGGCATCCCACCCGGGCAGGGGTGACGTCTGCTGCCGTGTGGTGAGGGCTCGATGAGGATGTGCTCATGTCCTTTATGTGTGCATTTAAATCTCTTCTAGAACAACCTGTCACTCCTGCAGCATGTCAAAGGTAAATTTCCTCGTATCCCTACCGGAGGGGATTATGTTCCCAGCAGGAGTTCAGGTTTTTTGCCATAATATGATTTAATGTGACAAGTGTAATTAGATGTGACACATCTTTGCAACAACTGACTACCTTGGAAAATCACAAACAAGCTTAAAATAAAAGAGAATGCATAGACTCACATCTCTGTACATCGCAGCTGGAAAAAATAAGCACCAAGTTAAGGACTTTTCAGCGCTTCCTTTAGGAGACAGCAAAGTCATGAACACGATACTATAAATTAATTATTTAGATCCCAGCCCTGCAATGAGAGCCATCTGGCCAGATGCCTTTACCCTTACCAGAGCCCCCTTGGAGTTAATAGCACTCTATGCAGAAAGAGCGAGCTATCCACGTGTATCTCTTAATGGACTGAGGCTTCAGTCCCTGCCCTGAAACAAGCAGAAATAGCACAGAAATGACTCTTAGCACGTGGGTTCCTGAGCCATTTAGTTTCCTCTGGAATTAAGACAACACACTAAACCTACAGTGCCTTTGTAAATGTACACACTTGTGTACTGAGACCATCGGTTCAGGCTGCCAATGCAGCCTGAGCTCGCGCTGCCACTCGTCCCAGCCCCACATCTTGGTTCACGCAGCGAAAAAACACCCGGACTGGGAGACTGCCGGTGAGACAGTTACCTGCGGCTGCACCTCCTCCGTAGGGCTGAGGGTGAAAGGCTCAGACAATTCATTATGCACATCAAGATTAATTCTCATTTCCACCCCGTGGGGCCATCCATTTACAATTCAGTTGCTGGAGTGCAGCACTGCATGAGCCATATTTTCATTTGCCACGGTTTTAAATTAAAGTGGATAGTCAAGTCCATTTTCTCTGTTTCAGATGTTCACGGGCTTCAAGCTGCAGCATTGCCAGAGTGTCCTCCACTTAACATAGAGATGGAGACTGAGGGGAAATAAAATCCTGTGTCTGGAAGAAGCACTAAAGGAAGCAGGCAGAGGCTTTGGAGATCCTGGAAAAACCTCAGTGTTAGCAAGAGTGGAGCGTGCGGAGCAGCATGGCCATCAGCACACCAAGGAGCCCTGCCCGCCTTTCCCGGGGAAGAGACAAGAGGGAAAGAGTTAAACGCTGTCTCCAGGCAGGAGAACAAAAACACTATTGCACTCATCTTGCTTGCTACGCTCATCTAATTACGTTATTTAACAGGATACCCTCTCATTGATTTTAATTACTCACATAATTTGGGAAGTAATTCACAGTACATCCCTGCAGGGTGCATGAGTCTGAGTTGGGAACAATGTGCTCAAGTCTTCCTCGCTACATGAAAGGAGAAGATGGGGAGGACGAGCCCCAGCCCAGCAGGCAGGCAGGGGGAACACGACCATGGTGTTTCTGTCCGTTGGGGAGGATTTGTCTGGCAGGGCAGAGGCTCTGGCCGGTGTCTCCACCAGCACTGGAGACGACAGCGAAGCCGGGATCGCACTGCAATAAAATATTATCACACATGGGTATAGATGCAGATCTGCTTCTGGACGGCTGTCCCTGCACTCCCACCTGCACAGCTCCCTTGCCCCAGTGGGATTTTCAGGATTCCTCTTCCAGCGGGAGGCGGCGATGCCGCAGCCCCGGGGCTCAGGGTGGCCCCGGCCCCCAGCTGCCGCCTGTGTGGGGCAGCTGAATGCGATTCAAGAAGCTCCTTGTCTCCCGCCGTCCCCGTCCCCCCTTGCAGAGCAGCTGCAGATTAATTGGCCCTTTGATATCGGTGGGTTTCTGCCAGGGACGATTCGCTCGTGTCTCGCTGACGGGGGGAGATGCTCGTCCCTTCCAGCGCGCCCAGACAGCCGCTCGCTGCCTACAGCTCTCCCTCCAAACACTCCTGGAGCAAAGACCCGCTCTCGATCCCCAAGGACCATTAATCAAACAGTCCTCGATGCTGTTGACTATTAAAAATGCTTTTAACCACAGCCCTCCTGCAATTTTAATTTTTTTTTTTTAAACACAATTGCACAGTGTAGCAAAATTGGGTTGTGCATCCCCCAGCACACACTTGTTTGGTTTCTTCACTGTCTTTTGTAAGTTCATGACTTAATTAGGATGCGAACTATCCCAGAGGAATGTTTAATTAATATTATAAAGCAACAATGAGATGATTAAGCAAGTCTGGGCAGCTGCTATTTATACACAGGGCATGTGGCACTTGCTGGGGGTGAGCGTGTCAAGGAAAAATCATTCCATGGACCTCTGTGCAATTTTATTGCTTGTTTTAATTGTCTGGTTTAGTCCTTTTCTCCTCTTTGTGTTCGCTCAGGCAGAGCGAGAGAAACAGAGGTTTAGCTCAGAGTCTCTTGTTCAGCTTAATTATAGAGTGAAAGCTTTCAACCGAGGAGCCTCTCTCCCACCCCTTCTCCTCTTCCCCAGCCACAAGGTCTCCAGAAACAACCCAGCAGAAATTTCGGGCAACGAATGCCCTAAGACTGGTCCAGGAATAGCATCGGGGAGGCCCCTTCAAGCAGAAAAATACCCCAGAGGACAAAGACAGGCTTTCAGGCTGAAAGAGGTGGCGGGGCTTTGCCAGGAGCAGCAGCGACCGCTCGGCTCCCCCGTGCAAGGGGACGGGGTGGGACGGGGGAATGGGGCAGGTCGTGGGCTGGGGCACGTGGAACAGTGTGCAGCGTCGGCGTGTCCGCAGCAGGCAGCCAGCACCACCTCCCACCCCCGTGGAATTAAATGTACTCCTCAAACAGTTAAGTGATGCTCTCATTGCATGGTGGCTTCATGGCGTTGGTTTTTTAGGGCATTTACTATTTAGAAAATATTTCTTCTTTGCTTCTCAGAAGCCTGCGTGCAACCTGAAGTAATTGTATTTGCCTTGGGTTGAACTCCTTTTGCAGTTTCTAAAAATAAACACTTGATTTCTTCTCCTTCCCCTAGGACCGTCTCTACTGAGAGCAGCAACCAACCAAATTGATAAAAAGTTAAAGGAAGTGGGAAATCCAACAGAAGTGAAGTGAGATGCCAACAGCACACCCCCAAACCTGTTAGCAATGTACAACTGCTGTAATACAACAGCAAATAACTTCACGTTTTCCAGGGGAAGACACCTGACTTCCAGAGGCAGGGAATACCGCTGGACCTGGGCCCCAGCTCCATGGTGGCATACGGGCACGTGCTGAACTTCGTCCCTCCCTCGCCGAAGCCGAGCGCACGCTGCGCCGTCCCGGCTGTGCCCCTGGCCCCACGAGCCTCGGCACGGACAAGGCAGATGCAGCTGCGGCTCCACTGGCGCAGCCCGAGCAGCCACAACCCCGACGGCCGCGCGAAAGCCCTGCGACCAAGCACCCAGAACAGGCTGCAGCGGGAGTGGGGGTGCTGTGCACGCCAGCACAGCCCCCAGGGAAGTCCCTTCCCAGCCTTTCCCCCTGGAAAAATCTACTTCTGGCAGCTCAAAGAGCTCATTCCCAACCGCTGGCAGGCAGCAGAGGAGACACCAAGGAGCCTTTTCCCTCCTTCCCAAGGGCAGCGGCTTTGCCTCCAGCTGCTCTGACTCATCGTTACGTGTCTCATTCAATTATTACTTCAGCCCTGGCCCCACTCTGGGAAGCTTATCTCACACTGAATCCTTCTCGGTCAAGCCCTAAACACTGATTGTTTCAGAAGGAGGGGGCCAAAAGCTGCCTGTCAGCTGCTAATCAGACTCTGCATCATGTATTGAATAAAAGGGAACACCCTGAACTCAGGAGTGCAGCAGATCCAGGTCCTGCTCCTGCAAAAACTGGTGTGAAATCTGCAGTGGGACAACACAGTCATATAGCAATTTTTAACACCCCAAAATTGCAGCCTGGCTGAGGTGCACAGAGCCTGAACAGCAGCAAATACCAACCCCGAGAGCAGCTTCTTTGCTTTCTGCTCTGCTGTCATCCTGACGCGTAAACCCTGGCTCGGGACGGGGTTGAAGCCAGCACCTCCTGGCAGAGGCTCCCCAGGGTGTCCCCTCTGCCAGCGGCTGCAGGAGCGACCCGCTGAGGCAGGAGCCGAGGCTCTGAGGCAGCCACAACTCCGCTTTCTGGGGTTTCGAGAGAGCCGAGGCCACCGTTAGAGGACTCCTTTAGCTTGACTCCATCTCCTGCAGACGTCCCGTTCTTCTAATATCTCAGGGTGTGGGGCGGCAGAAGGGCTCTGAAAGTTTACTGGTAATGAGGAAACCCTTTAAACGACCACTAACAAACAGGACATCAACAGTTTCTTGGAGAAAACCTCTTTTGGGGTAGTCTTTTCAGCTAAGGGAGGACACTGAAAGAGTTAACCATGTAACTCCCAGCCGATGACAAGGCCATACATTCACCATGGTTTCTTTTAAACCCGCGGTGCCATTGCTCAGCCCTCCCGGGCTCCGTTGGGGCGCAGCCTCCCAGCCCCAGAGCAACCTGTGGGCCAGCGGCGAGGAGCTGCCGAGGCAGCTGGGGCTGCCGGGCGCATTTATCCTCCCCGTGCATCAGGGGCCTTAATGGATTTTCATGTCAGAACCAAATCGATATATTTAGATCAGAAAACTTCACTCAAAGGCCAGTAAAACATGTGTTATTGTTTGCTCAATTAGACGCTGTGATATAGCGACAGACAAATAAGTATCTCCCCGTGCTAGAGTCCTCCAGAAAATGGATGCTTTCTCTTTTTTCCATTGAAATTCATGTGTATTTCTAATGGGATTTCAGAAAACAAGAGGCTTCTGTTTGCCTTTTAGGTTTCTTGCCAGATTTCTGCAGTAGAAAATACCGAGTTGGTTGACCAAGGTGCACATTACAGGAAAGAAACCCGTGGGTACGTAAGTGTTGACTTTACTGTGTTCCAGAAAGATGCTCCAGTTCACTTTGCCTTTGCTGTAATACTCTGGGCCGATCGTGTCGCAGGTTTAGCTGCCGGTTTGTCAAAGTCCAGCCTCTGCCCTTTGCTCCTCACACCCGTGATTGAGCTGTGCCTTCCCCTGTTCCTACAGATTAACTGTGACCGGTGTGTGAGATGGCCGGTATCGGGTCTCCCTCACTTCAAACGTCATTTATCATAAAGGATTATCCCACAGGGGCGCCTGTGCGGGCATATTTAATAACATACAGTGCTTCAAATCAAATGAGTTCTCCTGTGAATTTAAGCCACGCTGACGCAGCAGCTTGACACTGCTTATTCCCAAAGCTAAATGAGAAATGGTCGCAGGGTGCTGAATGTCTGTGGCCCTCAAAATGTTATATCCACACACTGACCATGGGCAAGGTTGACTAAAGGTATAACATAGCTGAAGATGGTTTGTCCGACGTTTTTAACAACTTGGGTAGGAAAGGGCTGCAGAGCTGCAACGCTGCTTGCTTTCACTCAGCTCCACCATCATTCACTCAAAATGGCTTGCAAGAAACTTGATTTACATTTAAAACACTTGCGGGGGAAAAAAAAGGCAAAATTATTGTTAACTTCCATTTTGCCGAGATGAGCTCAGCTCGCGGTGGCTGTTGCTCTCCGTGGGGTCGTTCTGAAGGACACAAGGGGTTTCTCAGGTTTCTTGGCCACAAAACAGTGCTCCATGGAAATTAATCCCGGGAGCCTCCGGCAGCATCCTGTGAGCAAAGGTGGTCCCACGCAGCACGGTGGTCATCACCCACTGCCGGAGGCAAGAGGCTGCCCGGCGCTGCCTCACCCAGCTCCATAATGCACCAGTGTGCTCAGCCCACTGAGCTGCTCTCAGCCCCATGAATTTGTCCTTTGTTGCTTGATCTTGGGCTGCGGCAGCGGAGAGCAGCTGCCGGCCGTGCATGCCCTGCTGCTGCCGCCCAGCCCACGTGCCGCAGCCGTCTCCCCGTGGGCACACAGCACAGGACCGCTGCCAGCGCCCGGAGCATCCTCCCCTCCGCAGCACAACAGGCTCCTTATCCACCCCCGAGCCACTGTGACATGCCAGTAAGGGGGCTGGCTTTTGGCCTTAAACATTGGTACACCCAAAGAAAATGCCATGGATGTTTGAACTCAGGCTTCTGCCTGGGACTGCGAGAGCAGCTGTGCGGGCGACAGCGATACGGGAAGACGTGCTTGTCTGAGCGACTCCTTTGTCCCAAAGGGCATGGTGCAATCGGGATTTAGTCAAGAGCTGGCACGGCCAAGCCAGCAGGACAGGCACCTCGGACTCCAGCACAGGGCTGTAGTTCCAGCTCTGTCACTGACTTGTCCGAAATCTCTGACAATTGATTTAATCTTCCTCTGCTGCTGCTGCTCCCTCCAAAGCACGTCCCATTGGAGATGAGGGACAGAGGACCACTCTGGCCTCTACCTGCTGCTGACAGACACAAGGAATCAGCTGAGTTTACTTGTGTGCAAGTTCTCTACAAAGTGAGGGAGAAAAGGCTTGTTTCAGTCCCACGATAATACAAACACTGTTTCCCAAACACTGGGATTAAAGACAAGAGCCCAGCCTCAGCCAGGAGCAGCCACATTAGCACAGCACTGTGCCAGGGCTACTGTGAGCTTGCAGCATGGCTAATTAGCCCTGGCATAGCCTCTAATTAGACTGTTCCTAGAGCTGGCTTGGGGCTCTGCACTGAGCTGCCCCAGGCTGGGAGCTCTCCGCAGCACGGGCACACGTTGGCCAAACCTGCCCGTCCCTGGCTCCGACCACGGGCAGGAGACTCCCGCGTGGCCCAGGCAGACCAGGAACCCCGCCGAGGCACAGGCAGCGGAGCAGGCAGGAGCAGCTCCTGTCCCTGCTCACAGCAACTACCCTCGTGGAAGGGGAACTGTTTTTCCAGATGAGTGATGGGTGAAACCATCACAAAACACTGCACAGTACCTTGGCCACTGAATGCCTTCACTGGTAACGAATCCAAGTTAAAAGTCCAGGAAACCCCACAGGCACCGAGCTCAGCCGAGCGCTGTTTTTACTGCTGGGCATGTTCTTTTTTTGTGCCAGAGCTTCGTGATGCTGCCGGGGATCTTCCAGAGCGGCTCCTCTCCCTCCTCCTGCACAGGGCTCATCTCTGAATTTGGGGGTTTTCTTTCCAGGAAGACCAGAGGCGACCTCTGCACCACGCCAGGCAGACGACTGTGCTGCAGCTGAAAGCCAGGGCACTGAACAGTCGCTGCAGAGGAAACCAGCGCCGGCTCCCAGACCCAGCGGGGAGGATGGCCTGGCACGTGCCTGGCTATTTACCGAATGGTGCCTGGTCTGCTGTAAAATTCAATTTCACTTCTTCAGTGCCTAGTCCTCGCAAAATAAAGAAAACATTCATCAGTTTTGGTGACTTTGAAATGGTTGACTCCAAACTTAACATTAATTTGCTTATGTTGCTGCTGGACGCGACACCTCACACACCAGCATTCTGCAATGTCGAGAACGTCTCTGCAGCTCAGAGGCAGCGAAGCAAATCACACGTGTGCCAGCATCACTACTCTCTCTGAAGACAACGTGGATCAAAATCAAAACTTGCAATTAAAACTCTCCAGCGAGGCCGGGTGTTACGAGGCAGTTGCCATCTGATCCAACCCACATTAGATGGGAAAACGTGATTTAAAATAACCTTTAGATAACACAGAAAATAGATAAATACAGGCTGAGAGGTTTAAGAACAGTGTATTTGTACAGACAGCAGTGAATCACTTTGGCTGAATTTGTGCACAGCTCAAATCAACACAAACAGGAGCTGGATGACTTTGGGGACTGCGGGGCTTCACTGAAGTCTTAAATGTGTTCCTTTCCTCAGAGCAAAATGTTACTTTGCTTGATTGGATGCTGGTCAAAAGCATCTGGAAGGTTTTTATTTTAACCTTTCTTTAGAACATTCTTCAGTAAACTCATTTTTAATCCAGTGAAACACTAAACACCAAGTGCTTCAGGACACGGTCTGTTTGGACATAAAACTACGTAGCATTTGCTGCAGTGTATCCGAGGGCAGAATTCAGGCTATTGTGCTAAAATCCATTAGATTTAGAAAAAAAAAAAATCTTATCCAGTGAGAAAACGAATTCATTGTGTAAGGTACAAAGGGAAGCGGACTGAGGCGTCCTTGAGCGGGACCATCCTCCCGCCACCGGAGCTGCGCACCCCAGGCTGCCGCCTCGCCCGCAGCCGTCAGGGCCGGTACATCTCTGACAGGAACCAAGGCTTCACCCTGCAAACTATTTTAACTCTGGTGTCATGTCATTCAGCGCCTTCACGGCCCCAGCCCCTCTCGGCCCCTGATCTTTTCCGACACCACCACCTAGTGGCAAAGCCAACAGCCTTGGGAAGCATTCCCACCCCACTTCGACCTCTTCCTCCATCTCCTACGCCAAATTTACTGTTTATTTTGCAACCCAGAGAGCACCCCAGGCTCAGCCTGCCATTCCTGCCTCTCCTGGGAAGCCAGCATCGACTACAAACCTCTCTCACACTCCAGCTTTTGCAGGGGACTGGGTGAACAGAGCAGACGCACCTCCCTGGGGAGCACCTGGTGCAGCCGCTGTCGGGTGGCCCTCGGACACCCACGCCGCTGCTCAGTGCTCTGGGCGTGGGTCCTGACAGGCTCCAAGCAGATCCTGCTACAGACAAAAAATGCCACTGAAGAGGCTGGACTTGCCTTCACCAAACCAACCAGTTACACCGCGGGAACAGCCGGACGGGGAGACACTGCAGGGACGCAAAGTTCAGAAGTGACATGGAAAAGCACCAGCAGGTTGAGCAACCCCGTCACCACGCACCCCCAGCTTTGCTGGCAGTAGATAACGTAGCTGGCTCTTCTGTGTAAAACACACTTGGCATGTATGAAATGAGGCTTGATGAACTTGCATACCGCACTGTATCTAGAAAATTAAGGTTAGGTTTCTGTTTTTATAGAAGAGACACCTAGCAATCAGCACGTACATTAAAATTACTTTATTACTAAAATATTTTTACATTTAGTAAAGATAACCAACCTGCAAATACCATGCTTCTGCTCCTCCTGAAAAAGGAAGTGCATAGGTAGGTTGAAGACAACCAGCTAAGTAACTACATTTGTCCTAGTAGCTTGTAAGTAGGCAGACGCATTCACATTATCGTCATCCAAGTATTTTCATCCAGTCTTGTTTGGGCTGCGTTTAGAAACTGGGATCTCTGTATAATTCAACAGCTGCACCAGTAACAGAGTTTTAGAAAAACCCATTTATAGAAATTTCTCCCCCCCCCCCCGGTTTCCAATAAAGCTATACAACGGGTCCAGGAACAACTGTTCACCAGCTATTACATTTAGATTTCCCATTTAAACAACCAGGACAAAGTCCGTCCTGAGTTTTCTCCACTGTGAAGATACACTTCTCTTCTCACTTACTCAGAAGCGAAGCAGGAGCAAGTCCTCCAACACTGCAGGGATTCCAGCAGCATCACACCGAGGATGGGATTTGGGCCCCACAGGTCCCAAAGGCGGTTCTTTTGCTTGCATATACACAGGAGGATCGAGGCTGAACACCCATGGGTCTCTTCATATCCTGCTCTTTTAAACTTTATGAAACCAAGAGGTATTAAAAAAAAAGAAACAAACCCAAAATGAAGCAAAAAGCCCCTTCAGCTGACTGTGCAGGTCAGGTAACGTTAGCCAGGTTTCGTCTAAAAACGTAAAGCAGCTCTTTGCTTCGTTGAAATTGTATTTAGACAGAACCAACTTTCAACTCCACAGCTTCGTGTCGAGATGCTGACCGTGAGAGATCATCACGGGCTCCTGCCCGGTTGGTGGCATTGTCAAAACAGGGATTCTACCCTCGAAGTACATGATCGTGTGAAACCAAAGATCATCGTAAAAGTCAGACCTTGATACAGTATTAAACCAAATTTGTACATATAAAAATAATTGTACAGAGGAAATATTTTCAGCAGAATACAATCTTCAAACATTCAAAAGAATATACAAAACTAATGAAAAGTAGCCTTCTGTACTTTAGTGTGTGATACGATTAAATACATCCAACAAGGAGGGTGCGTGAAGACATCGCATCAGCATAACGACATAGTGGTGGCATTTGCTATAACAAAATACTTGATCTACCAGAATGGAAGAGGAATTCAGAAAAAATGAATAAAAACCAAAGCCTGGAAACCGTAACAAAAACACAGAAACAAAATGAAAATGTACTAAAATTTAATCATTCATAAAAGCTGTAATTTAATCTGTGACAGTAAAACACAAGAAGCAATATTAGAGTTGGTTTAGTATATTATATATTTTTGCTTTTAAAGCCATAGAAATCAGTTATCCCGTTTTTTTCCTATAAAAGACCCATTTTTCCAAAGCATTATGCACAAACATTTTTAATTAGAATATAATGGCAGAATGAAAATAATGATATTCCGTAACTTTTAAATATAAAATGAAGTCAACGACTCAAAAAGTTATTTGTTGCAGTGAGTTCAAAGGGACGTTTCAGGTAATATATATCTATAGTTATAGATATAAAATATAATGGTGGAACATTTTTAGTGCTTGATGGGGAGAAATTATGATAAAAGGGTCAATATGAAATTTTAATTACAGTAGCAATACCTAACATTTGAAATGCATCCATGCTCCTTTGTATAATCATACGCTAGAGTCAATTTTATTTATTTTCACATCTGTTAACTGCTATCGCAAAGGAGGAGTACTATTGTCTTAAATTTCCAAGAGATATACACAGAGCAATTTCTTTTTCCAGGGACTGTGTGCAAACCATTTTAAGATCTAAATTCTTCTCATAGTATATAAAAACAGGAGAAGCTTCTTCAGATATGTTATTAATTTCCATAAGGTTTTGAAGTCGGGAATGCTGGCACTTTCCATTTAGGCAACAGTTCTTCATTCCTGCAATCTAGAAAGAGTAAAAAAAGATGATGGAGGGATGTTTCTCATCCTACTGACGAGATGAATGATCTCGAACAAAGGCCTGAAAGCTTCCCCAGACAACTGCCCGCACCCAGACTTGTAAAAACACGCAGCATTTCAGCAGGAAGAGCTTATCTTCCTCCAGTACTGGGGTTTGTTCCTACCATCCTCCGAGTTCGGAGGTACAGAAAGAAAAGAGACTTTGGAAACTGTAACGCTAAGGAACAAGTTCTCGTTTTATCGTGACCGCAGCAGAGCAGTGACAGAGGAGCCGCCACCCTGTCTTTCTGCTGTGATAACGATAGCGTCCTTCCAACTCATCTGCTTTTCAAGACAGGCAGCCTTCAAGTGGATTTTGAATTCGGCAACAGGTGAACAACTTATGGGAGAGGGATTTCATCGTTTATATTTCTGAGATGCTCTTAAAGGCTAATGAGCTGGAGACCTCCCCGAGGCCTGTTGCAGCTGTAACAAACAGGCAACAAATTGGGAAGAGATTTCCAAAGAATGGGGGAGACACTGTGAAGTGTTTCGATGACCTACAGCAGATTTGGGGGCATGGGTAGAAATCAACGTTATGAGAAGTCTCATCAGTAATTGACTGAATACAGGATCTGCTTTAGCAGTTGCCGCTATTTCAGTGCTACACTGCTGCCAACGCTGGGCTTTGCAGCACAGGATCCCGGGCAGGAGGGCGAGGGCAGAGCCACACCGAGTCCGGCAGGGAGCACGTCCTCCCCGGGGCTGGGGAAGCCCGTCTCCAAGAAGTCATCCTGGCTGACGCCACACTGGCTAAATTCAGATCTATCACCTGAGGAACAGGAAAAGCCACTTGAGGCGTACTCTTCAATTTCTTTTCCTAGAGCCATTGTTTCCCCACAACCCTAAGCTATTATTTTCTGGCGTTCAAAGCTCAGGATAAGAGACTCATCAATCAATAAAGCACAAGTCATTAGAAGCCAGGTTAACTGCACAGCTCCATTTATCCTACTCAATCACACTTAGGCTACATAAATGGCCATCTACAGCATGAACTTCAGATCTGGCAGGAGGCAGAGTGCCACCTATTTTCAGGAATTCATTCCTGAAATCCTTCTGTGACCAGGATTTTGTCTTAAACGCTGTAGGACAAGGGCACTTGGAGTTGCTTTGCCAGCTACACTACACCTATTTATGAAACTAAAGAGCAGAATACAGAGCTTCTGACGGGTCACAGAAATCATCAGAAGTTGACAGCCTGAGCAGCCTAAGAACATGAAGGCAGCGGGCACAGCCAGAGCGCTGCGGTGAGTTCATCCCTCCCCGACATGTCCCTACAGGGCCGGGCTGCCACTCTGCCCTGCTGCGCTCCCAGGCTGAACGCGCTTTGCGCTACAACCACCATTCGGGATGATCTGCTCGCTTTCTGACCGTTGCTTACTTCCTCATGCTGAGATGGGCCATTTACCCCGCACCTTCTGTGCCTCCGAAGGGTGCCATGCAGCACACTCATGGGCTAACATGCTAACAGCTCCCAGGGCAGCCGAGGTGGTATTTCTGTCCAAAACCTGAAGCTACAGAAATGCTGTTTTCTTTCAGGAGTGCGACAGAACAGCTGTAAGCACACAGAATACCCTGCCAAGATACGCAGGAAGATTATTTATAGCTATGTCCAACCTTGGGGTGTTTTTTTGTTTTTGTTTTTGGTTGGGGTGGTTTGTTTTTGTTTTTTTTTTTTTTGGTGGGCAGGTTTTTATTTCTGTGCCATTGAAATCCATGTCCCACCCAAACCAATTTGCAATTGTCCCCATAGCACCTAGGACTGAGACAGCAGCTGCAGCAATAACAGAAGTTACATAGATGCTACCAAATTTCAGCAGAGGATAAAAAGGAAGCAAATCTGAGCCATGGTGGCTCGGAGCACGGTGTCACAGGACAGAGAGAGAACCTGCAAGAGTAAAAAGGAAGTTCCTGCGCTGTCGCACTCATTGACCCAAGCAAAAGGAGAAAGGGAGCGAAGCAGGTATTTCTCTGCCAGGTCAGTCAGTACAACTGACTTTTTAAAAAAGTCCAACAAATGCAGCAGAATGGGAAGGAATTTTGTATTTGGGAGCAGACAGAAGGAAGAGGAGTGGCGGGAAGGGGAGAGAGTCCTCTCTCTATTGGGAGCAGCTCACAGGCCAATTGCCTGAGCTGTGGGTGTAATTCAGACACCTCTTACCTGGCTCAGAGCTGCTGCACGATGGGTGTCTAAAGCAGCAGACATGATTTCTTTTTAGGCTTCTTCTTTTCCACTGGTGTTTTTCTATTTATCTGTCTGACCAGGTCATAGAAGATCTGAAAATGAAAAACACAAACTGAAAAATCAAAGTGATAAAACACTATGCAAGTGGCAAAAAATAGGCAGGTTGGCAAGCTGATACTCTTTCCTGGTGGCTGCAGTCTTATAAATTCAATTAAACTGCTTGCATTTACTGAAGCCTGTTTCTCAAGCAACTGCTTATGGAACAAGAGAGCACAGAGCTCACGTCAGTGTGCAGAATATAAGAGCTGTAAACTCATATCCTGCAGCATACAGCTTTCTCCTTCTGGCTGCGTATGACCAAAGGCTTCAGAAAAGTACAGCAATGAAATGGCCACAAATCCCTTGCTTTGGAAAAGTGGGAGAAAACTGGGAAATGACAAAAGGTTTTTTAAAAGACAGGCATAATATCCTCAAGGATCGTCTTCCCACTGGTGCTCCCTGGGCTGACGAGTGTCTCTGCAGAGCACTGCTACACCACCAGCAGCGTATTCTCACTGTAGGGAAAGGCATCCTTTTTCCTTGGCTTTCACCCTCAAAAGTGGTCTTCATTCACCCGCTGCATAGGACGCACTGTTAAGTTTCTTCTTTGCCAAACATATTCGAGGTTTTAATCACTTCACCTTTTTGCCTGGTCTGATCTTTTGAGTTTATTAATAAAATTAGCAAGGAGAAGCAAAACATCTGCCCTGAACTCAGACATTTCCAGAGGGGGACGATTACAGGGGCCTCCTTCAGCTTCAGAGATGAGTTTCTTGTGAACGCTTTTGCTATGAGTTGTTTTCCCAGCAATACTCAACCCATTTATAGCAAAATGAGCTTTGCAAAAATGCTTGGAGGTGGGTCACAGTATCAAAGAGAAATATTTAAACCTTCAGAAAGCTCCACCCTTGTCCTTGTTTACTTTTTTCCTTCCTGGAGTGGCTGACAGCTCACAAATTCTTGTTGATTCCAAGGAAATTCAGAAGACAAAGAAACAGTTTATAACAAATTGCAACAACTGGAAATTTAAGATTTTTCCGGCTATTATCTATATGAAAAAACGCTAGTGCACAGTTAAATAGTTTCAAATGAAATGAACATGATGGTGGCTTTATCAAGATCTCATGTAAAATATTTTACAATAGCATTTGAGTTGCTCACGCTACTCCTTTAGTAAGCTTATTGCTACAGTTTTCTACTGTCAGCCTCAGGCAAAAGTAGCAGGTCGTACTCTCCGATGGACACAGCCAAGATGTTCACAAGCGTACAGATGAGATACAAAGAAAAAGTTTCTGTAGGAGAAACCAATTAATAAGTGGCATTTCCTATGCTGATGCAAAACAGCTTTCCGTATTTAAGCCTTTAAAAACAAGAACCGACATGATTTGAATGTGCTTAGGATGTGCAGGAGGAGTCTGAATTTCTGAAGGCACACAGAAATTTATCACCCTTTAGCCCAGATTTTAACAAAGTTAGAAAGTCCAAAATTAGCTAAAAACCAAAACACAGATTAATGCAAACGCTTCCCTAGTCCCTAAGCCAGCAGAACAAACAAATAACTAGTACAATAAGTTGCTTGATTCACGGTGTTTCTTCTCTTTGATTTCTTCAGCTTTTATGCTTTTCATAACCATAAGCTGGCAGAAAACCAGAAAATTAAGATCACAATAAAATGAGAAACTAATCTTCCAGTTAGTAATTTTCTTCTCTATGATCTGAGCCTCACTGGAGGCAGTAGACAGGACAGGGAAATACAGAGACACAGGATTCACACATTAAGGATGACTGTATGTAAACCATGGGTGTGCATTTGCCCCAGGACGGTTCAGTGTTCTGCCTACTAGAGAATCCCCTTTCCTGCACGGCTCTCAGGAGAGCTTTAAGACACCTTTGGCTAACGAGAGGTCAGTCTCTGTCACAAACTGTGGAAATACAAATAAAACAGAATTTGTTATACTCCCTGGTGATCTGTTCGATGACTGAGCCACTAGTTTCTTCGTTAACAGTCAGTTTTACTACAGCTCAGACACACACACACACAAAATTCCCTTCTGGCAGGAGCGTAGCTCAGCGAGCTATATTTACCAGGTTAGATTAGTGCGCGTTACAGCTAGGCTAATCCCAGCCACAGAAGCTGCAATTCATTCAGCCTGGAGCTCCCTCCCCTTTCCGCCGGGTAGATGCAGTGCTGCGCACATCCCACTAGCTGCCAAATTAACACTGGGTCCAGTCCAAGATCCTACTGCTCCTGCTTATCACACAGCCTCCTAAACGGTCCCAGTTATCTCCTGGCACCAAACCAGCTACGCTCAATGGGGTCACCTTAGCTTTTGTGGCTGGAAATGTGGCCTCTGTCACTGTCAGATAATTCACAGCAGAGAATAAAAACTTGGTGCCTGATGTCAAGCACAGCTCCCTCAGCAGAACTACACCACCTCAGGCAGCAGCAAAAGGCACACCGATTGGAAAGGTGTTTCTCATTTAGACATGGGGAACTGCTTAGACAGATATATGTTTGGACACGGTCTCGGTAAGTTAGTGGCTTACCAGAGGAGGACTGTGATGGGATGTCTGCTTGAGCAGCCAGACGTAGCAGGAATGTGAAAAGCAAATACTTCCAAAACCAACAGCCAACACTACACAACATGACATGTAATACAATGGGGCATAATCCACGTTCTGAATAGCAGCAGCAGTTATCTTGAAAAAAGTATACTTTCCAAATACAGTTTATCTAAGCGAAGAGTCATCCAGGTAACCGGGCTTACTCAGGACCCTCTGCTATTCATGTCCTCTGACAGGCTACAGAAAGCACTTACCTGGAGAAGTCACCCACCCTTTATGGAGAAAAAGGAGCAGATCTCTTTAAAACAAACAGAAAGCAGTAGCTAAATACACTGCATCGCAAGCCTTTCTTAGGCTGAGATTTCAGAATCATCCTGAATCTTCCTGTTTAAGAAATATATGAAGGACTGCATGCTTGTTTAATGTGGCATTCATGCTGAAGTAGGAAAGACAAGAGAACAGCTGATAGTTACCTCATTAACGTTGATTTTAGACTTTGCGGACGATTCTAGAAAGGCACAGTTACACCACTGTCTTGCTAAGTTTTGACCCTGTTCTTTGCCGACTACACGCTCTTCCTCCAGGTCACATTTATTGCCAACCAGAATCATTGGAACCTGGAGAGGAGACAAGCAAGAACAAGAGATGGATCAGCAAGTTAACGTACAACGTGGACTGTAATGCTATGGCTTACAAAGGCACATGGCGGGGGGGCAAGACAATATAGACAGTATGAAAACCAATAAAAACCAGAAGTTCAGCAGAGCTCACAAACTAGACTGGAATTTAGACGCCCGCTGGGAAAGGGTTGAAGAAAGGCGATACTATACACACCTTGGTTCACTAAGAATTAAACACATGGAGGACACCGTAAAACCAAATGGTAATATTTCAGCACAATCTTAAGTCAGTAAAGATTTATCTTCTGGTCCCTACATCGAACATCATTCTAGTCAAAAACTTAATTGACTACTGAAATGCATTTCAGGACTTTCATGTGACAGTACGCTAAATTGCCTGCCAACAGCCTATTTTAGACAACTGATCATACAGCAAGTGTTTTAAGACATACATTCATGTCTTAAATTGACATAATCAAGGCAACATTATATGTTTAAGCCCCTTTGACTTGCCTTGCCAACCTGTTGTCAAGCCACACAACAATAAATGGAAGCACCTTTGAAAAGCACTGCCCTGGACACAGAATAAAAAGCAATAGTCCTGTGCAGCTAAGTATTCCCACACAAGACCACCTGCCTTTCTCATCGCAATACAATATCAAATGACTGACATGTTTTGCATACACACAGAAAAGAGGATGTTCATGACACAGAAGGCACAAACACTGTGCTTGATATTTACTAGCTTAGAATAATTTAAATTTCCAACTAGGGACCACCTAGCAGCTCAGCTTCTGAAAGGACACCACTTCCAATAAATAATCTCACGCAATATTAAAACAAACATTTGATCCATGTTCAAAAGATTCATCCTACACCCATGACGCAAATAGAGGCAAATCATTTATTCGAGCCAATGATGAAAGGGCATCTGCCCCTCTCCTTAAGCTGTTGGCTTTCTAAAGTGTCTGGGTGAGTCACCTTCTCGCTCCTTCATGAGGAAGAAAGCGCCTTGAGGAAACCATATTCCTTGTGACATTTCTTACAGAAAAACAGAGAAATTTAATACCGTAGGAAAACGACCTTGGCTGTAGTAAATGCTTATTACCAATGTGTTTGCATCAGGCTGCACAGAAAGGAGGGGTCCCTCGGCTTGCCCAGCCCTCCCACAAACGACTCAAGGGGCAGCAGAAAGGACGGGGTCTCTTGCTCAGCCGTAGCTCACCAGTTTCTCACAGGGGCTGCAATTGTATTTGCTTGGTGCAGTGTGGAGAGCCAAGTGCAATCTGCTCTCATTAAGTTATCAATCCGTTTGTCTCAAAGTATCAGAGTTAGCATTGGTGAGTGTAAGCAGCAGGAGACTTGCTCTCATCAGTTATGTTCAGATATTGAGTTAAAACTCTTTTGGGAGAAAGAAATTGGGCAAAAAGATAGATTAAAAACAGTACTCAGACATCCTAGAAATAACATCCTGATATATCATTTCAGAAGGCTTTCTCTGGTTCTCAGGCAGTCTCTACCATGGCTGTAGCCCACCAAGATGTCAGAAATAGGTAGAAAAGACCTCAAACAAGCAAACAAAAAACACCCAAAGCACCCAAAAAAACTCCATAACAACCAGAACTATGTACCCTCAGGCGCCATTTCCATACATACCTACAAGACGAGATTACAGCGCAGTCCCAGTCGCTGCCTGCCCCTCCTGCAGGACCCTTCCCCAAGGGCCGTGCAGCTGGGGCACCCAGCCCAACGCTGCACGGCTCCCCAGCTCCAGCCCGCACATTTTCACAGCCAGTCTGGAGACAGATACGCAGTTCAGGACGTTCTACGCCTGAGAATTGTGGGTTAAATATTATTTTGAAGTTTGCTTTTACAACCTGCATCTCATAGATCTTAGGGGATGATACAGCCAGAGCCAAGGTGGATTTTGAAACGTGAGACCACAGCAAGATCTGCAGGATGCACTGCAGTGCTTTGCATGCACACAACAGCGACAGCATCCTGTTTCCCTTACACTATGTAAAAGTAGAAAAAAACCTAAAAACCTTCTGATAATGGGTGTGCACCCCACTCCACTTCCTGAAGCATTTAATTCTCTGAACAGAAAATGAGAACTTTCCAGCTGGAAAATAAATCATTATCCACTTCCTTTGGTAATTTACAACACACCGTACATTTTTAATCTACTTCAATGTTAATATTCATAGTCTCTTCCCAATTCAACTACGCTAAGGAATAATTTTTGTATTTAAAACTCACAGCCATACTGATTAGAAAATGATCACATTTTTATTTTTGAGAAATAAGTTTTACTTACTACATCAGAAACCCGAAGTCACAATACAGATGGGGCAAATCCAAAAAAGCTTATTTCACATCAGAGACCAACAGGATATTTACAACTATATCAGCTTAATCCCATTCTTTACAGTTTTCTAGATAGTTGAGAGAAGTTTTCTCATACCAAAACACGAAAATGTGTTTTGAACATGTTCAGCAAAAAAATAAAGTATATTAAGATGTGAAATAATAGGAAAAAAATGATACTTAGATGGGTAAACAGTATAGGTTTGAAAGACGTGAAACACTGTATAAGGTTATTTCAAAAGGTAGTAATTGTTTACCATAGAGCCAAAAATGGAGTTTGATGAAAAACTAGCTTCTGATCATTTACTATTTCATGTAGAAGACTGGAATTTAAACTTTGTTAGACATACATCATTTAACTGTTTAAGTATTGGGATTTTAAAAGACACATTCTGAAACTAAATACAGGAAGGAGCGCATTTTCCTAACTCAGCAGAACATGGCTTAAACGTTCAGAAGGTTCTCAGGCTTGGATTCAACAAGTAACATCCCCCTAACACAAAATAAATAAATGCATTTTAATAATTAAATCAAATCACTGAAGTAAAAACAAAAGCAACAGTCTCTATTGTCCGATGAACTTGACCAGCTTACAGTGCAAATTCCCCTCCAGCAAGTGCAGCTGAGCGAAGCGCTGGGCTCTGACCGAGAGGCTAATAAAGGACTCATGTTACCAGGGGTTTATGCAAGCATAATCCCTGCCTAAACGAAAATCAGTTTTGCATAAATAGAAGTTCAGCTTGTTAAACCAAGAAGGGAACCAAAGCCATTCGAAACAAGGTAATCAGGATATAGGACAATGAAGATCCAAGAGAAAGAAGCAGCCCTGAGAGGTTGCCCTCAGCCCCAGAACAGCTGAGCTGCGGGCTGGGCTCGTCCCACTCCGGCGCACTCTGCTCATTGCTCAAACTGCATTTTCCTGAATGGCTATTTAAATACAACGCACATGGCTTACCTAGGATTTGCCCTAAATACCTCTCCCAGCCCCGTTTACCGATCACCACCGCTCCCCCAGCCACAGGAGCGCTGTGATAAGGGCTGTGCGTGAGAGGCTGCTGCTGCGTCCTCAGCTCTGCCGGTGAGCCATCAAGCGGCTGCCACAACCCGAAAGCAATCGACACCACAGGCAGTGGCTACTTTTAAGCTGTCAGTGGAAAAAACCAGGCAACCTCCTTCATACTCCTCAGGGCAAACCCTTGAATACCTTGCCAACTGTTAGGCAAAAAACATTAATTTCAGCTTCTTCTGGAGGAAGCCTACACAGAGAGAGAGTTCCCACACGTCTCCACCAGCCATGTGGCTACCACGGCAAAAGCCATCGGCAACCTCACCTACATCACATGTTTAGAAATTAAAAGCCTGCCAAGGAGTTCCAGTTACAGGAGCTGGGGCCTGAACTGGAAATACAGTACGTAGTTTGCTTCTGTCAAACAGGACTGAATGCAAGCTATCTTAATGTAATTTTTCCTCATTTTAAAAAGGGTTTTAAACAACCAAAGTTACAACCTTGCGTCACTAGCTAAGACTCTTTCAGAGTCTCTCAATGATTTAATCCATACAACTGTGCGATGTCCTTTGGGTTACAGATTTTGTAAAATGACAGGAGGAGCAAAGAAAACCGTCCAGAGTTTAAAAGCCTCGGACTGCGAGTGTGGCCTGCCGAGTGCCGCTGCCGCTCACAGGGACAGGCACGCCCGCAGTGCAAAGCTGAACCCTCCCTGCTCACACACGCGCGTTGCGGGAGCGACGGAGCCCGGCCACAGAGCCTTAAGCATCCTCCTCCTCTCCTTCAGAAAGGGATAAGCACATTTCCATACAATAACCTAAAATTCTGTAGAAGTTTTGGTTCAGCATTCAGCAGACAATTCAAGAGAAAGCTGATGGGCTCTCACAGCTGATGGATTTGAGCGAAGCAGAGCTGACAAACCAAGAGACACTGCACAGCTACAGCAAGGGAATCCTACTTTGTGCAACAAGACCCAGGACTACTTAATCTAATGAACAGCTCCAGCAGCCAGAGCAGAGGTGACTGAACAGGCTCCCATCCCACCTCCCCAGCCCCAGCTGCCCGCTCACATAGAGAAATGAAAATAAAGGACCATTCAGCGATTTCCCAAAAAAAGGCTATTAATACTAATGACACGTAAATTACAAAGCACAGTTTGGTCAATAAGCTGAACATGTTCTTTCTATCTGCAGTTCACCAACTTGGATTATGACCCGTATGCATGCGAACGGCACAGAGGGCACAGCGTACAACGCCGCCCTGCTCCAGGACTCGAGAGACTTCACAGCCGACCTTCAGGAAATGTCACGGCTTTGTCCTTCAATTTCTGCTTCACACATTTGGGAAAAGCAATGTTAGTCTCCACTGTAAGACAGCTGCAGATCTACCAAGAACATCATTATTTGTGAGTTCGACTATTATTTTTCCTTAACGTTGAGGGAAATAAAGTACTGCTAAAGCACAGTCAAAGAAGAAAATGCAAATACTGGAATGAAGTTAAAAGGAGGTGGGGGGGAAAGTTGTTTTCAATCAACTCCCACCATTTCCAAAGACTGTTAGCCTTCCAGTACGTGTGAAAATCTGGTTTCATTATGCCCCTTAGCAGGTGTTGGACCTCAAATAACAACACTGAAAATAGCAAACAACACTAAGGAAACTTACTTCAACACAAAACTTTCCTATACAGCAAAGAATATTCTTGGAAAGAAGTTTTGCTCACAAATTCCTGTATGTTTACTTACAAACACATTTTAACCATTTGCAGAAGAAAAAAAATCTTCTACTTACATCTTCAGTGTCCTTAACCCGTAAAATCTGCTCCCGCAGGTCCTGTAAGTCGTTAAACGTGGACTGTGCTGTTATAGAATATACTAGTGCAAACCCTTGACCGTTCTTCATATAGAGATCCCTCATTGCTGTAAATTGCTCCTGTAATCAAATATTTTTAAAACTAATTAGCTACTGAATGCAGCTAATGAACATTTACAAAGGAATACTTTCATTGTAATGGAGACAAGAATAAGTACTGTACAGCATGCATTTACATTTTTACCCCTTACAGAAATCCACCGAAGCATGCAAATTTAATAAAACCATTAACGCATCTCCTTCCCTTTGTTTTTTTTTTCCCTAATGGAGAAAAAAGGCTTCTTGAAAAAATGGGAAAAAGATCAAGAGCAGCAATAAAAATATATCTGCAGACAGACTGTTGTATGCCCCAAACCATAATATAAGGTGTTAAGATTTGGCTGACATATTTCATAGTGATCTTTCATGTATTTTCTGATACGGTGTTAAGCACGAGTCTGCCATCAGACCGATTCCCCAGACAACAGATACGGACTGGAAAGTCAACTTCTCCTCTAACATGATATTGAAACAGGCCTAGGTGTCACACACTCACGATTTATTGTGAGCATGTGAGACTGCGTGGGAAGGCACTGCCTGATCAACTCTGAACATAGGCAATTATATAGTAGTCATCTCCAGCATGTAAGTGGCGTAAAGGTTCAATGCAATGAAATGCAAGAGCAGGCTGGAAAATCTGTACCAGATCAGAGCCGCCTTTTGTCCACGCCTGTGAAAGGAAGCTTTACCAGAACCATGTAACAATTTCTGCTTCTACGCCTTCGCATTGCTGCTGATAATTTTCAAAGCTTTCTAAATAAAACTAACTTTTAGGAAGCATGTCCTCCCCCTGTGACGTGCACGCAACCGTTACAAGGTCTGTTTGCTTAGCGACAGGACTTTGCATGGCGGTAAGTGACACGGGCATGGCAAAGGGAGTCGCCGCGCAGCCCCGGCTGCTCTCAGGCTGGAAGGACGACATCCCAAAGCAGCACAAGGCAGCACCAGGTAGGTGCCACCTGGGTGGAGGAGCATTCCTGGACAGGTACAGAATCTTTACGGATTGAATCCTCCTCTCCAGGTGGGCTGATGTGACATGCTGGGAGGCGATCCCTATGCACTGCCCGGAAGCGGCTTCGATCTGTGTCTGTGTATTCTGGCCACTTGCAAAATTAACATGTAAAATTATCCTGTATCAGTGTGTTGATAGCAAGATGATCGAGGATAGCAGAGAAGAGGTGAGTGGCACAGGATGCACCAACCTTTGTGTCGCAGCACAGGGGCACCGGCTGGGGAACAGGTTCACAACACTACCGGCAGGGCTGTGGAAGGCTCATTCACCACACTGGGTTTTGGATTATTTAACAAAACCATTCCATTTAAATTACTGCAGCTCATCTATTGGTTTTGCTTGGGCAGGATTATTATATAAGTTCTACTCTTAACATCTCACCTCATTCTTAACAAAGAAACTCCATACCAATTAGAAAAAGAAATATACTTACTGTCCCTGCTGTATCGAGGATTTCAAGCATACACTGTTGACAGTCTACCTCCACTTGCTGAGGAAAAAAAGGGAAGAGCCAAATGCAGTTAAAACTAAAAAGTCTGAAACGGGACAGGCAAGAGGAATATCAGCTTAATTTTCACTTCTGCTGCAAAGACCCCTATAAGCGAGCCAGCCACCTGCACTTCCCCAACGCCAAGAGAGGCACCGCTCTTAGAGGATTAATTACGCCCCAAGCCAGGCATTTGGGTCAGCTCACTTATGCTCCAGGACTCTGTTGATTATAAAGACCTAAATGAGCAGCTCATCGTAAACATCTCAACTTAAGTGAGACAAAATCCACTCTTACAAATCAAAGGATCTTAAACTTCAGTTTTTCTTTGCTGCTGGGAGAGAAGGGAGTAAGGAAGAAAATAAAAATATTTACTGATCCTCACAGTCAGGCTTAGCAAGCCTTCCACTCACTGAGAAATGCCTCAGATCCAACGAGGGTAATTCCAGGAAAGTCAAACAAATTTAACAGCAGAACTCATACCACAATTTACATTTAATTATCACAGGCACGAATGTTGAAAGTTTTTCTTTTCTGTTTTGGTGCCTTTAATTATGGTAACATTTATGCTAATAGAGTAAAACAATAGGTTACTTGACATCAATCGAGTGAAGAAAGCAGCTCTGTTGACAGAATTACGTAACAGGACAGCATCAAGGGTCCTGACAAGGACTTTTGCTCAGCCATTACAAGCCTGCATCCAAAACAGCTGTAAATAATTTTATATGCCTTCAAACCAAGCAGAACTTATTGGAACTAAATGGCGAAACAGCCATTCCTAAAAGAAAACAACAAAATGCAGTTGCTATGCTACAGTAATATAACCTACTGCGATGAACGCTGTATATATCCTCTCTAACAGATAGCATACACATAGCAAATATTGATATCTTTATGTTTTGAAGTAATAATTATATGTCAAATTACAGCCAACGGATCTGGGTAACAGTCTGACCCTAGCTTGGCTGAGCTGTTCCTATCCCCAGACATCCATCAGAAGCACTGGCAGGAGGATGGGCAGTACACTGGTCTGCCAACCACCACAGCTCATACCCCAGTACAAGTGGAAATTGGTGGTGGTTCAGGAAAATACACCAGACTGATCTCTGGGCAGGTGTAGTAACCTCTAAGGAAGAAACAGGCAAACAGTGGAGAGCTGCAGCCTCAAACAGCCTCAACCTGTGCCATTGGAGATTTAAAGTGAAAGCTCTTAGTTACATGGAGTAATAGAGGTTTAATCCCCCTGTTAAATAGAACTGAGTGAGGGAGTGGTCCAAGTAACAGCAAAATTTGTCATTCCCTGATAATTCTGTATCAGCTACTATAAAACTATTTGTCTGATCACATTCAGAGGCCCTAAGCTAACAAAGTACTCTGTAAAGTCAAAGGAAACTATCTGTGTGAAACCATTTCCAAGACCGATGCTTTTCTGTGCGTCGCTTTCCTGCTGCAGTTTTATGCAGCCATAACATTTTCTCGGAAGAAAACCCTTCTCGTTCCGATAAGCTTTTGCTGCATTATTAAAAAGCAAGCTAGCTCTGTGAGACTTGAAAGAAATATAAATGATGTTATTTTACCTTTCTGTATGAATCTTCTATTGTTGGGTCATATTTTTCAACAAAAATTCCCTGAACGAACTGTACAGTCTGGGGAGAAAGGAAAGAAGAAAAAAAAATTAAGTGACCTGAACACGACCAGTAACACTTACCAAGAAGCACTTCATGAAAAGGCAGCAACACAGAAACTACTCAACACCGCCGTTAAAATTCAATAGTGGGGAGCAGAGAAAAAGACATATAAATTTTCAATTTTTTAAAATAAAATTTGCAGTTTCTGTTGTTTTAAGAATCACTTTATTCAAGCATGCTTTCAATACTTTTTTGAAATGTAAACTGCTTGCTTGCTTTTTCATAAAAGGTGATATCCTCAAAAATGCCTTTACTTCAGTGCCTGTAACTTTAGAAAAATAAAAATCACCAAATATGGAAGACTTGAAATTTAATCAGAAGAACTGGCAATCTGAACACTGTGGAAAAGTACATTCTGGGAAATCCACATTTCAATTCAAATCATATTAGAGTTACAGTGGAGCTACTCTGGATTACATGCCGAAAGCACAGACATATTTTGGAGCAGCAAGTTGAAACTGGAGTGCCTCCAGATACTCCATTTGTATCAAGCCATTAAAGGAGGAGACATCATTCATCTCAAAGAGGAAGTCTTTCTTCCTCTATATAATTATTCAAAGCAAATCTACTCTAAACTTAATTTCCCATCAAGTTGTCATTGGGATGTGGCCCATCTCTGCACGTCTAAGCTCCATACATGGTGTGCTTTGGCTCCTGTCACTCCGCACCAAGACAAAGCTTGCTTTTCCTTTTCGCCCCGCGTCCCCCTGCTCTTACCTACAATAAGGTGCAATAACATAGTAATGCAGCACAGGAGTGTCCGGAGGTTTGGTTGATGTTTGTAAAACAAGGTGGTGTTTGTTTGTAAAACTAAGCCTGAAGAGCGCAGCACTTAATTTCCTCTCTTTAAAAAAAAATATCAACACACACACCAACTATCTTTTGCCAACTGAACTTTCCACAAGTTTTTTAATACAAATTCTGCAAAGTTACTACCTGTTTCGAGAAGCCGTATTTTGTTTGGACAGAAGGCTGAGATTTTACGGCAAAGGGGTTCACATTTGTCACACAAGCACTTGCAAACTTTCAGAGAGTGGCATATGCCAGATACACACAGAACATCTCGCTGCATGCTGGAAGCTGAGCAGTTCCTCATGGTTTGCTGTCTTTTAATATAAGAAGAAAAGATTTCTAGTACTACCTCATTTAAAAATCATCCTATATCACTAAACAAACGTATTTTACACTCTAAAGATCAAAGCCTTTGCTTCTCCAATATTTTCTTGTCACGCTGAACGCTTGTCCCAGTCTGCCTTTCAGATAACACATCTCAGTAAAATCACAATAAGATGCCAGTATTGACACGGATGACAGTGTTATACCACAAGTGGAAACCAACAGCAAGAACTGTAGATTATGGATTATATTTTAGGATTCTTAGCATAGCTACTAACCAAAGAGAGTCCGAAGAAGGTTGCTACTTGGTAGGAGGCTAACATTTGAGCACTGAAGTCGGTCACATCTGTACCGCTCTACTCTGGGAACTGTGCTTGTGGACCAGCCTTCAATGCGAGAATCTGACAAACCACTCACGACATTTCATCCTTCTACTGTACACTCAGAGTCTTATTTTATATCTGCAAATACAGTACTGCTCTGAAAGAAAATTAACCGAACCCACGTATTCTCTTCTTAAATTGCTTTATTTCTAATAAGTCACGGTTCTAACTTTTGTTATCTCAACTGGTGCTTTTGTGTTCACATAGACACCAGTTACATACAATCATAATTACGATTATATTCAACTCATTCGTAACCTATTTTACTATGTAATATTCTTAATCTCTGCTGTACTTTACTTTTATTGATTACAGGAGGAAAGAGAGGCCAAGGAAGAAGATACAAATCTGGCGTTGTTTTCAGGTTATGCACGGATCCAAGACTTTTATAACTTCCTATTAGTTTGGGGGTTGTGTGCCCCAGCTTTGGCTTCCAGTTTTATATAGGACTATGCACAGCTGGATACTCTTGGTAATACTGTCTACCCACTGACACTCCAGAAGATTTTTTACTCTCATTAGAAATGGGGAGAAAACTACTGTACAGGAAACACTTATAAAGAAGCTGCAAAATAACTGTGCCTTAATAACTATGAAGGGTTTTCTGCTATCCTGTCATCATTAGCAAAAGGCACAATCAGCATCATATTGGCACAGAAGAGTTAAAGCAATAAGAAGGATTTGCAGTGAAACACCACCATATTGTAATGAAAACACAGAACTGAAAAGGAACACCAGCCTCTTTGTTAGACATTTTAGTTTATATAGCTTCTTTGAAAAAAGACATTTTAAAGTGACCTCCATATTATTTTAAATCCCACCCTGTAACCTCTCCTTGCGAAGGCTTGTAAATAAGGAGACAGTCATCTTGAAAGCTAAATATTATTCACTCTTAGCTTGGCACTTATTGTGTCCTGTTATAAACATAACGGATCAATGTTGCACATGAATTACAATATACGCTTACTTAGCGCCTAGACTGTCAAAAAGAATTTAACTTTTGTTTACCGGACTAAGTATTCGCATTTCAGCCTTTAAAAAGGCCAGTGATGGCTGCTGACTCAGACTTTACGTCACAAATAAGGAAATTCAAGTATGTCAGATGCTGCATAATTTTTATGTACAGCATTATTAATAAAGTGGCCTATTTTATCTAGTGAGTCCTTCAACATTACGTATGCAAGACACTCAATCAAGGGGATGCTGGTGGAAAAAGAAATACAGACTGCTTAAGTTGCTGTGGAAGAATAGAGTGGATCAAAAAAAATTTTACACCTACACCTTCTTAAGATTAGGATGCAATCTCTGAAAGAGTACATCAAATTTGATACATAATTGAATAATCTTTCCTCCTATTCACCTGGATTCTGCAGGTGATTTACCAAGATTATCAGCAGCCCATTTCAGCAGAATAAACGGTGCAAGGAGCAGTGTCTACAACGTGAACGGCTGGTCAGCTATTATCATCTTCTGTGAAAAGGAACACGGTGTAGTTCCTTGTTTTAGATAACTTTACACTTGACCAGTTCTTTACCTTTCTTGTTGGAGCAAGCTGCTTGACTGATTTGTGATAAATAGGTGACAGAAATCTCTCTTACAATGCTTTACTATCAACTCTGCTATGTAAACCTCTTATTAGAAAGAACACAAGTACTTAAGGAGTCCAAAGTGTCATCAGACTGCTTATCCCTCTGCGCTGCAAATGCTGGAGGTGACTTCTCATTCTGCCCCGTGTTTTCAGTCCAGGCTGCTCACTGGGGTTCTGTCCAGGATGGAAAATACACAGCCTTCAAGGTATGCAAGGCTGCAACCATAGCTAATTCACTGTCATGCACGGCAAGACTTCATTCACTGTTCCCAGTGTAGGTTAGGCTTTTAATACTTAGATAGAGACATCCAGTCATCCACAGTATTACACCCATGCGGGAAGCAGAAATGAAATGCTAACTATTGTAACAGTGATTAATCGCTTGCTTCTTGTCCAGAAAAGTGACACATTCACAGATACGTCAGCAGTGTAACAGTGGCTACATGGAAGTCACCATACATGTTAAAAGGAACACAAAAATCCCAATGCATTTCATGAGCATTGTCTGCAATAAGATAGGCCAATTTTGAAGTTTATGTATTGGTTTCAGAACTGCTTCCCAAAACTCACCAAAGCGGATTTCCCCACACCTCCTGAACCAAGGACCACTAGCTTGTATTCACGCATGGTGTGGTCTGTTCAAATAGCGACGATCTGGAAAGCAGGAAAAAAAGCCAACAGTTAAAAGCGCACTTGCGCATACAAATTTATGACACTGTCTTCTGAAAGTAGCAACACGCTCCCCGTCTCCAAATACTCCTGAGAACAAAAATCTCTTTAGTAACAGCCATGGTTCTATTTTTCCACCTGGACACTCAAGTTTAGATGGCTGCTCTGACAGCCCCGGTTTATATGAGATGCCCAAAGCTGGACCTGTGAGCGTGCCGGTGCTTGGAGAGGAAGAGGATGAATATACCATAGTACAAACACAGAGCAGCCACATGCGCCTGCTCCCAGCTGCACTGGGTAGCGCAAGCTCTCACTGCCTGTCCTCTGCATTCTCAGCATTTTATAGCTTAAACCAATGAGTATCGGACAAGAAAATTGGATCAGAAAGACGCAAGTAGAGAGGTTTACTTCTCCCACCCACCCCCAGCAGGGAAGGATTTAGGTCAGTATTTTCTCCCTGGAAAAGGTCAGGCCTAACTTGCAGCTGCCAAGGCAGAACCTCTCTGCTAGCCCAAGCAAGGACTCTGCCTTTTTATGGAAATCTTGCAACTCCCTCAACTCGCTATGCAGCACCAGAAAACTTCTCATTCTCACCGAGATTCCCTGACAAATAAGGCAAATGACAAAGCTGGTGATAAACATTTTACACTATGTTTACATTATAAGCCAGGCTGGGCTGTCCCTATCAACGGAGCTCAAGCAAACAATGACCTCAGCAGCTAATTATCTTCCCCCTCTTCCCCCAGCAAGATAGCGCTTTCTTCCCAAGTAAGGCTTCAGAAACACGAGCGCTATGAGGCTGGGCAAGCTGCATTTCTCGAAGGCATTTCAGACTAACATTGCCACAGGATTCATGGGTTCACTGGCTACACTTTGAGGATTGCTCTAAAAACAAAAACATATTCCAAGTAGTTTGATAGAGATATGTATCACCTTGTCGACTACCGTTAACAACAGTCTGCGAAGAACAGGGATCGTATTTTTAGCTTTGCAACTGTGGACAACTCCCTGGCAATCTGTCTCAAGTTTATATAATCATTAAATCGGGACAGTTTTTTTCCTATCATTTAAATTCCCAAGGGAAAGCTGTAAAACACAGAGTCAAGAGGAAACCCACGTGCTGCCCCACAGCCACAGCCAGTCCCCACCGGAGCTGCATCGGGACTGGCAGCTGAACACGTTACTGGAGACCTTGCCCAAACACCCCACTTTTAACTCTCACCCCTCAACCACAGTATGTTTTATGGTCTAAATGTGACACAAGTACAGGTTTAAACAAAAATAAAAAAATCCTGCGTGCAGCTCCAGAGAGGCATACAAATTCTGCGGCCGGTTTAGCACAACTTCATGCTCATTTTTTAAATCACAAGAACAGAAACACAGGGCTCGCCTGCCCACGCTGAGGCTCTCTGCAATCATGCAGCCAAGCTGCCCTTCCCTCACCCAAGCCTTAGAGAGGGAATAAAGCTGAAGCTACCACCAGCAGCCCACAGCTTTAAGCACCTTGGGGCGGTTTTTCTTCAACTCTTGAAACCTCTATGAGCTGCAGTTGTTCAACTTCATAGAAATTGTGAAACTAAGTCAAACTGAAAGGGATTTTCCAGAATGGTAACTTTGAGTATCTAAAAGCAGAGCAAGCAATGTCTATGAACTCTAGCATGTTGACAACGTTTTCGGTTAAAATTCTGTAAGCTCTTCTGCTCGAAAGTTTCCCTGAGAAGTAACATTCACTTCCCTTCTTTCAAAAATAATGATTTTGGATGGGAAGGAGAGGGGAATTCCAATTAGCAATGATTTTCCCCTTGATAATCCTTACAAATTAAAAGGCAATGCATTTTTTATAAAGTATAAATGCAACTTATCGATCCAGTTTTTCTTCATCTTCCTA
This sequence comes from Fregata magnificens, assembly GCA_013389945.1. NCBI lineage: Eukaryota > Metazoa > Chordata > Aves > Suliformes > Fregatidae > Fregata > Fregata magnificens. The sequence goes on along the minus strand of WAAD01015343.1, from coordinate 146,246 downwards.
CAGTTCCACAGTCTGTTCCACCCAAGAAAATGCAGAAAGCAATGAAGCTAAGGGTTAAATTTAGCTGTGAACTCTTTCACTTCTTATTTATAGTAAAAATACTTGTGGGAAAGTTTCAGCTGGGAGCAGTACAAGACTAACTTCTCATTTCTTCTCTACAGTATTTGCTGATTTTTTTTTTTCAGGTGCAACAGGAAACCAAGATCCTGAAACGCATGAGCCTTATTACCGTAAACCCCACACGCCTTAATTATCTTGTAGCTCTTTCACAAGTATGTTAATATTATCTGTTTATACAACATGAATAGAGCGCTCAAGAAATTACTATGCTGCATCCTAGCCAACTTTTCATTTGGCAACTGTTTATGCCCACCTCAATACAGTTAGACACAGTAGCATTCATCTCCATCCAGAGCTGTGTAGTGGAGTTGCATGCTGTGAAGCAACGGCTACGTTTCAAAATGGAATGAAATTACAGGTGCTAAGTGTTTCTTTTGATTCAAGAAAAGAATATGATTGCTAAGGAGCGTAAAAAAATAACTTTTAGTGTTGGCATAAATGTTGTGAAACTGGTCTCATTACTTCTGAATGCTGTGGTGCAAAAATAAAGCAAAAGCTCAGCACGCCTCCTCGCTCGTGCTCTCTTTTCCCATACGCACACAGCCACCTAGCTACGGCAGGACAAGCGGGGGGCACAGGGCACATCTCATACTAACCCATCACTGCCCTGAGCAGCAGGCTCCCTCCTCCCTGCTGCATCAGACTCTCCAACATACCCAGCACCTGTACAGCCACTTTAAATACAGAGAAATTAGCAGGGTTCAGATTTCATCTATAGTAATGAACAAACTTTGCTTCTACACTGCGAAACACCTGACACCTCAGGATTAATCTCTTTTCTTTATTCGTTAACAGGAGCATCTCTTTTCTGCTGCTGCTGTCCCCAATGCTGCCTCAGAAGTGACAGAAATGGATATTCAGCTACTGACAGCATCCGCCCCAAACTGCCCTGAAGGAAGAGTGAAGGGCCCTACCCTGTGAACAGATGGAGAGGTGAAGAAAGGATGCAGGATATTTGTTTGAATACACAACAACGAAAGGCAGCGCAGGCAGGATGGCAGAAGTATCTCTGAGAAGGACCAGCAGATGGGTGCAAACGCAGATGAAGCTGTAACCTGAAACGTGGCTCCAAGCGCCCGCTCGCCTACATCTCTATTCAGCCAAGCTCTCACGCACTCTCTTAACTGCACAAATCATCTTTCGCCCTGTTGCAACCGACTGGCTGAATCAGGGTACAAAGAAGCAAAACTTTCAGGGTATTTCCCAACCAGCGGAAGAAGCCGGGCAGCGGCTGCGGGGAGGGCAGTGTGGGGAGAACAGCCGAGGCCCTTCAGGAGATAAACCTGACAGAAAAATTAGCCGCTCCTGTTACAAAAGTTTTATCAGCTCACCAAGAAGTTTATAATTTGCATGGTGGGGAGAGAGAAGCGTAAACAAAGAAGATAAGCGAACGCAGCACTGAAAGAGAGTGGGAGCAAGAACTTCACGCTAACCTGAAATGTGGCGTGCACCCTGTGAAATACAAATGCCTGAGTACAAATTTACACATCCGAAGAAGGCAGTTTGTATTCATTAGTTTCTCCTTCCTTCTCCAACACTGATGGAGCTACGAGTTAACAGGAGGTACAGATATGCTGCTCCGTGTGAGGAAGACAGTGGTAGGAGCACATGGTCTGATGGTTTTGCATAACTTGATGAAACGTTGGCCATAACTGATGACACAATCCCCGTTAGGTAAGATGATAACAAAAGACTAAAAAAAAAAATAAAAGCAGACATTCTTGACTCAGCCTTAGAAAGAAAAACTGTGGACTGTAATCACAGATTTGTATTTTGTACAACAGCAGAGGACATCAGGAAAGACAGAACACAAAAGTTCAGGGTTTCTTTTCCCCACTACAGGAAACAAGGTTCAGGCAACTTTTTATTTTAAACAATGTGTTATACACCTATTAATTCTCAAATTTCCCCAACTGCCAATGTTTTTGCAGTTAGCAATTTCATTTGAAATATATTCAGAACATTAAAAAACTCATACCTTGGCATAAAAGATCTCTCATCAGTGTTAGCAGCCCTTCTGAAGATTTTTCCAGGCTCCCTAGAAGGGACTAAAAAAAAAAAAAAAAAAGAAAAAAGAATTATTAATCATTTTTCAAATGACACTGTATGCAAGCATCAAATCTCCTCTTTATGGTTTCAAATCAAAACACACCTGTAAAAAATTTGCTCTTTGCTTTATCAATGGAGCTCTATGCAATTTCTGAACACTCGAATCAAAATACCTTACAACCAAGAACTCCAGCACAGCGAGGAGGCTGAGGGGAGACCTTCTAGCTCTCTACAACTACCTGAAAGGAGGGCGTAGTGAAGCGGGTGTTGGTCTCTTCTCCCAAGTAACCAGCAATAGGGCAAGAGGAAATGGCCTCAAGTTGCATCAGGGGAGGTTTAGACTGGATAGTAGGAAAAATTTCTTTAGTGAAAGAGTGGTCAAGCATTGGAACAGGCTGCCCAGAGAGGTGGTGGAGTCGTCATCCCTGGAGGTGTTCAAAAGACGTGTAGACGAGGCACTTTGGGACATGGTTTAGGGGGCATGATGGTGTTGGTTGATGGTTGGACTTGATGGTCTTAGAGGTCTTTTCCAACCTTAATGATTCTATGAACTTAACCTTGCCTCTAGGACAGTGAAAGACTGNGGGGGAACGTCAGGTGGAAGCCAATGGCAAAACACAATTTCTACTTGATTATGTCACGAAAAAAAAAAAGCTTTACAAACTGTACTTGCAGTTAAAGTAAACCGTAGGAAGATGACATAAAACTGAACTTTCTTAGGTGAAAAAGTAAAAGTCAAGCTCACAACTGTGAAGTTCACATTTCTGTTTAATACAGGACTGCGCTGGCTTTTGGAAGTGAGAAGTAAAACTTGTCCCTGTGCCATGCAGCGTCAGCTCACGTCCAGTGACAAAGCTTCAGCCTGAAGACAGAGTAACCACGGCTGACAAGTCTTATGTTCCAAGAGCCACAGCACATCCACAGCCCTGCCTGGGGCGCGCTGGGCCAGACACAGCCGAGCTACAGAGCCAAAACGCTCCCACACCTCCGGCCCCGGCGCAGGAGGCAGTTCCCGATTTTTGTCTACCAGATTTGATAGCAATAAAATACAGTCCGCAGACATGGAAGGAAAAGATTGCCATCACAGGGAGAAGTTCTTGTCTCTTCTTAGGCACTGTTTTCAAATCGTTACCTAAATAGCTTGTCTGTTGTTTTCTTTACATCAATTTTTACTGGACTTATGCGAAGTTGCCACTTCTGTCTGCAATCCCCCGTACCTGTCATCTGATGACTGCATTTGCAAAAAGTTCACACACATTTCCAAAGTCTCACTTTTTCTCTTTCCTCTGGCAACGCCTTCTACCGTGATACCATGGATTTCATCCCTAAAGATATATTGACGGCTATCCTCCCTCGATTTCTGACCATTCATTGTTCAGCTAACCCAGGTGTGGGAATTTTAAAAGAAGAGTTCAACGATCAACTCCTATTGAAAGTCAACAGGATCCGGGCTCACATCCCTTCTTCCAACTTACTTGAAACTCCCTCCCCGCCGCCTTTGCACCTGCAGCACGCCGTGCCTGCGCTGGCATGGGAAAGCATTACCCCAGAAACCTGGGGAAACGTGTTTCTGAAGAACAAGCTACAGATAACAGAGCAGCAAAGATATTTAAACACTGAGTCGGTACTAAATGAGTCAGAAGGCCACGGCTGGACTGAGAGGCGAGGGGAAGGCAGGGCAGAGGGGGAGGCATCTGCTCCTCCACAGCTCCCACTTGCTGCAGCGAAGCTGCTCGGGCAGGCGCTGGCGTTACACGGCAGCTGAAGCGGGGCTGAAAACGCCACCGAGGCCACTGGCTGGGCTTCCACTGCGCTCTGAACACACGTCCACTAGGCAGGTTTAAACAGGCATGGCCACTTTTTAAACAGATTAGCAGACTCCATCCATTCTGACAAACTGGATTAATCAAACCCTCACCTGAAAGCCGGCTGCTACGGATCTCCAAGCGCTCAGGAGCTTCCTGCGCTCTCCAGGCTCTTTACTCCTCTCCCCCTGTTTGCTTTTCCCACAACAAAAAGACAACTTTCTCCTGCAGGAGAGATGGGCACTGCTTAAGTCAAATCACCATGTTCCCATTGGACTTTTTCTCCCTAATATACTCTACACAAAACTTCACTTACAAAAGACAAACCGAGGTCAGCCTAACCGTGCCTGAGGTTGTATCAAAATCAAAGTTTGCAAAGCACTTTAAGAGATGAAAACGTAGTACGTTCTGCTATCAAGAACACAGGAGAAAGCCAGCTACGTTTAAAGCAGCCCAGTGACCCTGTGTGATCACAAAGGGGAGAAACCACCACTTGATCGCTCGCAATCGGCATCGGCTCGCAATCGGCATTGCCATGGTAAAATCCAATGACTGCTGCATCACCTACAAAGTAAAATTATTTTACAGAACCCATTAGGTTTCTTTCTTGTAAGAAACATACAGTGCCTGTGCAACCGTTTTCCACCTCCGCAGCTGAGCGGCACGATCTCGGCAACACACCTCTGCGAGGAGGCTGCACCACACGCCAGTGCCAGGCGCAGTATCACCGCACGCAGGAAACAGAAGCATCAGGTACTGATGCTATCAGGGTCTCTCTGAAACGAATCCGGCATCCTGTCCTGTACCTCTCCAGCCCGCGCACGAGCCCTGCCGTGCCCCAGCCCCCTTCTTCCTCCTCCGGCCACCTGGGAGGCCCAGCGCCGCAGCGGGACGGAGGGGGACAGGCCATCCTCCCAGCCCTGCCCAGGCAGCACAGATGTCACGCGTGTGATGCTACTTGAAGAGCATCTACAAGCCGTGAAAAAAGAAAAGGGCGGAGGGGAGAGCATGGAGGTGCACCCGGACGGGGATGCAGCATCTCGTGGTCCTCGAGAGCAGGACAAGTCCCAGCGCCACCGTCCCCCTGACCCAGTAACCCTGCTGGCTCTTTGTCCACCTGTTTTAAAGGATGGTAATACTTGCAGTATCACAATCCTTTGCTCAGTGAGACTGAACTTCAGCAGCAGTCATACTTCAAACAGTAGTCATACCCATGGCTACACCCCGCTGCTATGACAGGTGAAGGGTCCTCTGCCTTCAGCCTTTTATATGTTCAGCACCAGCTACACCAAAGTCTCTATTCACTACTAAAAGCCTACAGCTCTGCGTCCCTCCCTGTTTCTGGAGCAGGAGACCAACATCCATAGAAAAGGCTGCCAAGCAAGTGCTGTATTGCAGGAAGCCTCGTATTTTGCTTTTCCCTGCCGACCCCGGTTCTGGCTCCCCCAGGCCACCCGGGGCGGAAACCAGTGTCCACCGACTCCTGAGTCTGCAGCCTGGGAAGCGCAGGCTTTCCCCGAACATCGACGGGCAGCCACCGTCTTTCACTAACAGCCCAGACAGCAGGGTTCCGTCCCGCTCGCAGGCTTTGCCCACGTAAGTAAAGAGGCAGAAGACGAGGTGGTACTTCCCGATCCGCAGGCAGGGCAGGACACACGCTTACCCTGCGACGCCAGCGCTGCAGGGGCACAGCGAGACAAGCCCTTGGAAAGCGTCCCTGGTCCTTCAAGCCCCAGATGAGATGGTCTGGCTTCACATGCCTACCTGCTGTTCCCAAGAGCATTTCTGAAAGCTTCCAAGGGGTAAAAGAAGCAATTGTTCCCCTTTTAACACTAGAATCATAGGAAGTTTAAATGAAAAACTTGTAATTCGCTTTTTCAAACTATTTATTTTTTTTTTTTTAGCAGCCCTGCATCCAACACTCCAGAGCCATGGGCATGGGCCACCTTGGAATGTCAGAAATCAAAATGTTGCAGAAACAGATAATGAAGTTGTCATAACCCTCATCAAATATTTTTCCAAATATAATAGGAAGTGAGGCTACAGTGAAGCAGAGTTCATTCAGGCAGCTCTTGCTGCAAGCATTTGCTTGGATCCAATTTGTACACACTTGAAAACAGGGATTTTTAGTGAAAGCGCTGACACAGTCTCAGCTATAGGACTGAGGACAGATGACAACTCAGCAACGCAGACTGCATTTTCACTCAAGAAGCACAACGCACAGCCCTAGTTTAAAAAAGGGTGAGAGAAAAGGAACAGAAGAAAGCGAGGCGCCGAACAAGCACACACCAAACCACAAGCGTCAGTTCCTAGAGATGACGTGAAATGGCCTCTCAAGGTGCAGCTTCTACAGCCACGTGCACTGTTAACCTGACACCTATTTTGCTCTCTTGCCGTTCCCCGGAAAGATGCAGCGTGGTGTCCCTGGGATAGAGGGGCAGGGAGCAAACACCACTCACCCAGCTTTAGGGAAGGGGAAAAAAAAAAAAAAAAAAAAAAAAAGAATAACCTCCTTCTGTGCACTGGCTTGCTCACCACCCACACCTCCCTTTTTCTAGCGGTTTGATTTTCACATGTGGAAACAAAAATATTTAACATTTCCAAGGGGAAATGTGCTGTCAGCATTTTACAGATTTGGGAGAGAAATGCACAGATGTCTGCATGAACTCCAGCACCTCCCGTCTCGGGCTCGCTGTGCTACCCCACGGGCCATTGCTTTCCCATCTCCCCGAGAGAGGGGTAGATTCTTGGGACGCTACAGCCACATGTCTTGGTTATTTTTACCCTGGCAGTTAAATACTGAATCATGGCTACTATAAATGAACCTGTTTAATTTTGAACTTGTAAATGTTCTTCATGCCAGTTTTTTAAGTTACTATAAAGCAGGCGATGAAAAGGGGTGGATTTTTTTTTTTTTTTTAAAGTGTCTACTAAACATTGCTCAATACTCCACCAAAATCCCTTCATTACTCATAGCCATGTTTGCAAAACAAACTCAAATCCAGCACTTCTGCAAAGGAAAGATTTACGATGATCAAAATCACACTAAAACTGACAGATCTCCTCTACAATAAAAAAAACCCCAAACAAATAGAAAGAATGATACAGCAGTGAAGGCTGGAAACACGAGACCCGGGGCTCTACCCTTGGCTTCACCGAGGACCGGCACTTGCCAAACGGTAGGCTGCAAACTGCCAGCAGCACCGCACCGGTTCGGCCGCCCGGCCCCGGCACTGCCGAAAGACAGCTCCACTCACCATCTGCTCCCTAATTAGTTATTTGTTAAACACCATGTTCTTAGATATTAAATTACCCAATGAAGTCAAAAGCACATTAAATACTTCCCTAATATTAATCAAAGCTGTCAACAATTACGCAATTGTTACATACGACCTATGGAAACACGTTGGGAAGAGGGATGGTGGATCACAAATGAAAGGGTGTTTGTCTGCAAATCGCACAATTAATTAACAGACACCTCCCCCAAAAAGTAGCCAGACAAACACCGCCATAGACTTACCCTGTTAGTTAGTACGGAACTTACTTAAATAATAAAAATCACTGCCACGGACTCACTTGCCAAGTCCCTCCCCCAAGGCAGTCCATCTCTCTGTCTTTAGGGTACACAGCAAACCTCCTCCACCTTTCCTGAGGCCATCAACGTCAGAAAAATGAGAGGGAAGGGGAAAAAAAAAAAAAAGAAAAAAAAAGACAAGACTAAGCAGAAAGCAGGACTTTAATGTGACTTTAAAGTACAATTTGACAAACTTCCACTCACACAATCTTCAGAGTCTGCCTCTATTTTATTACTCATTACCACTGCGGTACCTGACACCCAAGTAAATGTATTTTATATATATTATTTACATTATATAATAGCATACATCTTTTATACATTATGGCAGGAATGTCACCCTCAAATTTTACAATTTTATCTGTAAAAACATTACCATTTCCACTGACTGCTTTCAGCATCAAATCAAATACAAATCAAGGCAACAAGCGTATAACTAACCGTATGCATAATCCTGTTGTAGGGTGACTCAGTACCCAACAGCGGAGCATTACCAATTCTGCAGCATACATCCAGTCCCTCTAGGTTTCTACGCTTTCCTTCCCCCAAATTCAATGCAGGCTAAAATCTGAGTTACTCCTTGTAAAAACAAGGAAAACATTTTGGTTCCAGGTAGGAATTTCCATTGCCTAATCAACCTATTTTACACGTCGGTAACTTCAGCATTAGAAAACAGGTATTTTGGACATTCAGAAACACACGTACTCCTCCAGGGAAGCCTAAGTACGCCGAAGAACTGAAGCAACTCATAAGCGAGTTCCAATTCCCTCCAATAAGACTTGGGAATTGAGTCTAATCCTGAACCACTACTGTGCTAAGTAGTATTTTAATAAAGTAACTCTAAACTGAATTCACTGTGATTAGTGAAAAGTGTAACAATATTTCAATATTGTAACATTCTAATATTTCTAAAAGAGAACTTTCACCAATAATTCATAAATTTACAAACAAGAAGGCAGCAACATTTTAATAACATACCTTGTCCAAGTGAGAGGCAATCACAATTCAGTAATTTAAATACATTCTTTTTTTTGTTTTTGAAGTACTAGATAAAAACAAAAAACCACATGAGAAGCACATGCAAAAAATAAGGCTAGTGAGAAGCTGAATAAGCAAACAGGTATTTGAGAACACAAGAGAAAAACAACACTGTTCTGAGACGTTATTTGAAGCGTTCAACCCGAAAAGGCAAGAGACCGGCCTTCAAACCTTGCACACATCCATTCGCACAAACTCAAGCCCCGACGGTGTGCTCCTCTGAACCACATCCAAATCGCCAGTTTCTGCTTAATTTCACATCTTCCGCGGCGTATTGTGAAGGTTACTGATGCAGGGCCAAAGCCATAAAAGCCTGGGCTAGGAGTAAAGTCCTCTAGCAACAGAGTTGTCCTTTCTGACTTCGGTGGTGTGCTCAGCTGGAGCTTTGAGCAAATGAACTACAGCACACACAAACAAGTCAGAGAAACAAACTTCTTTGAAAATAGCAGTAATTCCGTAATTTGAAAACGTGATTTTACGCACATACATATTGAGATTGATCTTCCTCAGTCTGTAATCTTTTCTGCAACCAGCTTCACGCTGAACTTGCAATTTTAAATACCGTAATGTTAACTCCTATGGAAGTGACTGCCTACTTACGCATTTTAAATTGCTTTGCTATAGAAGCACTCCAGGCAAGGAACAAGTACTTTGGGCAGCTAAAGCTTGCCACGCTGAAACGGCTAATTTATTTTTTGTCCTATTGGTCTGCATTTCCAGAAAGTTGCTAGGGACATGTGCCAGACAGACAAAGACAGGGGAAACGAAGCCAGAAGCAAAACTCAAAGACCAACACACACTGCATCCCCAAATTAGAACAGAACGCTACGTCACTCGCTGTAATTGGCAGCCTCCCCTCCAAACAGACTGCAGCACTGCTGCAAATTTAAGACTAATAAGCACTGATCTGCAGAGAGGAGGAAAGACATCCACCTAAAGCGGGCAGATTTAGGGGAAAATAGACATTTCTCAGTTATATACATAAAACAGTTTAATAGGAAGTGTTGCGTGGCCACATTATGGAAACAGAACGGTGACGAATCACACAGCGAATGCCCGTGTAGCAGACAGCCGGCAGAAGAGAGGTCCCCCCAGGCGACACCACGGTCGCACTCAGCCATTTCTCTTCTTCTCAACTAGAGGTACCTGAGTATTTTCGGCAGAGGGGTTTACACAATGCAGAGGAGTTCTCGACAGCGTTTTCAGAAGAAAAGAAAAATATTTCCTTTCCCCCTTCCTCATCGGCAAAACATGTAAATGTTAAAGGGCATAAACATTAGACATAGAAGCCGTTCATGGGACTTCTTCCATCCGTGGCCTACCACATCCACAACTTGCCACTGATTTTTAAGTCCTGTAAATTTTTTTTCTCCATTTTCTTTAGTGGAAAAAATGTTCTGACCTTTTATAACACAGATTAAATTCCTGACAGACTCTAGGAGGCTCAATCATAGCAAAACACCAACTGCATTATACTCGGTAAGAATAATTTGTTGTGCTGATAGTAGCTTGGCAACGTTCTTAACTATGTTCTTCCTGGTTTATATAATTAGAGTAAATAAGTGACATGAGGTAGGTAGATTGTCACTGCCATTTTAGCTTGCACTTTAATTGTTTTATTTCTGCAGTAATAGTGACCAGACACTGGTCACAAAGCCCAGGCACTGGTCACTGCCGGGGGCTGCAATCCAGTCTGTCCTTATTTGGTCTCCAGCATCGCATCTTTGATGGAGAAACCAATACAGCTTCCTCCCGATTAAGGCTTCTTTGAAACTTCTTGAAAAAATTGTAGAGGTTTAAACTGCTCTTCAAATGTGTTTCTACCCATCAGTGATAAGTTCTGGTATTAAGCCTCTAAAAACGTGTCGTCTGTTAGCATGGACCACTGCCCAGCTTTTCAGGAGACTGGGCTAACTTACAAATTCCAGAAAAATATTAAGATTCTTTAAATCTTACTGGCAAAGCTGCAATAATCAGCTTGTGTGTATACACTGGATTTGACCATGTAGACCGATCTAAAGGTCAGGTTTGCACATGCAGTCTAGAGATTTTCACTGCCTTAAAAATACTGTTTAGTGTGCATCAGCCACAAGCAACCAAAACACCTACCGTTCCCACGCAACTGCGGCTAATTAAACGCCTGTTTTAACAATGATTTTTGGAATAAAAAGCTCCACTTACCATATGGCCACTTATTAATACTACATTGTTTATCAGTTTAAATAAAACCCCTACAGCAATGAGTACCCATGTGATGACTACCTCAACACAGTTAACGATGGATGTATTTTAGCACTGTTAAGCAGAACTGTACCTCTTCAAATGTTTTCAGGGCAAATTTTAAAGCTTGATAGGAACCTGAATAGCAGTAAGTTAATGTACAGAATTAACTTTAAATAGAGAAAAAGTAACAGTTTCATTACTTTTTATGAAGAAATGAAGTTATTTAACATGGTAGTTAATCCTTCAGTACTTAGCTCAGTCCCTTAATGCTAGTTCCTGGAACCCGAGGGCAGAGGGGGGTGGAAACAGAATTTTCTTTTACAACAAAAATTACATTTTCTCCTACGTGAAGATTTTAACTGAAGGAATATTCAAAAGTATTACTAACACTTCAGTGCTGGAGCCTGAAGGGCATCACAGCGAGAACTTTCAGGCCAGGAGGGTCGAGAAGCGAACCGCTGGCAGATCTGACCTCTGCACTGGGGCTTCTCTGAAGTTTTTAAACCCTCCTGAATCTGCCAGGCTTAAAAGGGCAAAACCACTTTGACAATTCATCCTGGAATTTCCTTTATGGAAAATAAAAGGTGACACTAACCCCCAAAGGAAATAGCTCTGATAGTTCAAATCAGTTTTATATAAGCCATTTCAGTATTTATAGGTCAAGCGTGATTACAACCAAAATAGATTATTATACAGCTGTCTTTAAACAACAACAAAAAAACCCCACGGGCAGTTGGACTCCTGCTCCCAGAAGAAGAGACGCTATGTTTAACTCACAAGGAAGGGAGGACACATCCTACAGCAGCTAACAAGATGAGTACCACTGGCATCAGCCAGTTCTTTCCCGCCACCTCAGGAACAGTTTTCAAACAGTTCTTTGTGTGTCTTTGAAATGATAAGACGTAAGGCAATAGGAAAAAAAATCTCTCCCATATTAGTATGCAAATTGGTTCAACATACGGCCTGGAGACAGTCAGTTCTGCACTCTGAGCAAGACCTTAGAGCATACCACACTTAATTTGAATGTTAATTGCCGTTGTCCGCAATTTCTGTGCTTTCCATTTTGGTTAGGACACCCTTCCATCAAAGTTAAAACTCCCATTCAACTGGTTTTTTTCTAGAGTAACTCTACAAATACAACATCAGCCATGCAAGTGCATGGGCGCTACCGCCACTGGTTTTAAAACAGATTTAGGAACTTTTTTAAACTTCTGCCAATACACATGCAGTTAATATGAACTTGGCATGAAAAGGACAACAAAAGGAGTTCCAGCCTCCCAGCTCTGTAGACATGACTCAGTTTTTCTGACACCTGCTAACGGCATGCTCAGCTACCCTCCCGCCCCGCTCAAGCTTGCTTTAGTGCTGAATTGACTTGTACTTGATATTGTTTATGCTGAGGGTTTAGAGCAAACAGTTCATTTAACAGATAGAGGCTACAAAGTACTGACCTTAGAGGATAAAGGAAAAGACTCACTTTCTCGGAATCACACCATTGAGGAAAGTGCCCTGGAGCATTAAAACATCTGTTTGATCATTTCATATGAGATTCCTGAAAAAGCTTTATTCTAAATTTGAGTGCATTCTAGTGATCAATATGCCAATGCAGTGTATTCATGAAACAAGACAAAGCCGTAATAATATTGTAATCCCTATGACTTTATAAGAGATCTGATGAGTTAAAAGCCCTAAATGCATGAATATTTCATGAGAAAGGCTGTCTGGAACCACTTCAGTCTGTATCTTTAATCTTAATGTCATTTTCAACTACAATTAGTGTTACAATCCAAAGCAGAAAGCAACAATTGGCTAAATTTATTTTCTCTTCACCTGTATTTATTTCATAAATCCATGAAGATTTCTGTTCTTCAGGCCCGATATCCAGTAACGGATACCCAGCACAGTACTGACACATCAAATCTCAGGGTAAAGCAAGATGTGCTGGAACGGGACTACTTACGCAAAAAGGAGAATTGCGCCAGAAATAACCTTACCCAATGAACTATGATTTACTTTAAACTATCACGTGGTAGGTGACATATAAAAAGATATCATTCTGCATGTCAGCTGTCTGTAATGAAAGTTTTCCTCTTCTCAGCAGCCCCTCCCTACAACTTCAAGTTTATTTGCATTAGAGAAAAGAATATTACATAAAAAGCAACATAAAAGGCACTGCAACCAATACATCCAGCCGAACTGCTCCTCCCACATACTTGGTGCTTTCCAGAGTAAGGGTCTCTCTGCAACTAATGTGTTAAAAACATGAGAGATGCCCGATTCCCTCCAGATTATTCACTTGGACAAAAACTAATAGCGGTCTTACTTCTAGAAGCACGGAGCGCTCACAACTACAGCCACAGCCAGCTAGAGCCATAGATGCTCAGATCTTTTAAAGAACAGATTTCATAGCTACGAGTCAGCACGCAATACCCTAATTTAAACATGACAAATTCAAATTTTTTCAGTATGAGAACACTCCAGAACACAACATAATTGGATCCAACAAATATTTCAACAAAAACCCCCAAACATTCCAGCCAGCCTTGTATTTGCAGTTCTAGCCACTCACAAGTGAAATGCAACTGTCTGCTCTTCTGTAATGCTCCAGCAAGCAGCAGTTATGCAATGCAACCGACTGGCAAACACGCTGGGTGCTACTAGTTGCACTGCATTTCCAAAAAGCCGTCTTTTCCAGTAACTTTTGACAGGGCGACAATTACCTAGTACAGAAATGCTTGTCGTACTCCCTACATGAGTGTATGAAGCACCAGGGCAGCATGCATTTTTGACAGCCTCCTTTAAGCAATTAAAGATCTGTTTCAGCCATAACACAGCCACTGCTGTGGACATATCCAGACCTCTTGTTTCAGAGCCCCAGATGGATTTAAATACTTTCCATCTTATCGGTATTCAAAATAAATTACAAACCGTAATGACTCAGGCCACCTGCTCAACAGGACTGCTATTGCCTCGCTCCCCATATTTTCAGTCAAACAAAGCGAAAAGAGCAAGAAAGCCAAGCCCACCACCTGCAGCCGTGGGCTGCAAGCAGCCCTGGAGCTTCCTTTTTTGCCATTTGTCCTATGTTACCTGCTTCTTCCCCATTACAAAAGCCCTGTGGGGGGTCAGACTTTCCCCCCAGATAAAGGATTTTGTTCCTCAAAAGAAAACAAACAGCAGCTTTCAAAACATACTAAGGTCTGCTTTTGTCAGCATCTGGATTTCTCAACCAGAAAAATTAAATATGTGCTTTCACCTAGGTTCACGTCAAGCCACTACAGCTGCACTGAGGAAGTGCCTGTTCAGGTATAGCAGGTATTTCCCAACACCCAGCACCCAATACTTGCTGGACCACTCGCAGCACAGAGCAGTAACACACATCAAAACATCGTCTTCATGTGGCCACATTCCCGCAGAGCTACCCTACCTGCTTCAGCCAGCTGACACGGTGAGAAATGAGCTCTTTGTTATGCCCTGTGGACTACTATCACAGGAGAAACAGAAACAACAGTTTTAAATCTCGCCTTCAACTAGAGGTACTGGCTACTACAATGATGTGAGTGCAATCTGCAAATACGGAAGTTACAAACCCCAAAATGATTGGTGATCAAAATTAGGGAAGGCTTCCGGGGTCCCATTTCTTCCCACACACACCTCAAAGGATCTTCCCACAGCAGATGAACGCAATTTAAGTTTAAACACACCATTTCTGATTGGGAATGTAACACTCGGTGCCTCCTCCTTGAACACCACCCATCTTCCCACAGCCTCTTCATTTTAATGTCGTTACATGCACTACTTCAGACAACCTTAATTACTGCAGTATTTGCAAGGGGAGAAGCGATCCCTCAGTACCCAGTTTCTGTCCCGTTCAGAGCTTTGGAGATCAAAACTTGTTTCATACCAAACCTGGAAGTGAAACGGCATCCGTAGGTCTAGCACCAGAACAAAGCGCTTCAGTGTAAATACCAGGTACCAACAGCTGAGCAGGTACACGCTGTGTCCTGACTGATGCTCCGCTGTCACTAGGGTCTATACAGCTACCCCTGCTCTCCCCTTTCTTCAGAAGGGAGCTCAGAAAATAGCATTAATTAACAAAATTATCACTATCACAGGAAAGAACAGGAAGCTTCTAATAATGAGCCATTTAGCTCCGAATGATTTCAGTCAGCCAGCAGACATGTAAAACCAACTCAGATGATGTCTTAACAGACACCAACACAACAAGCAAAGCCAACTGAAAAACAGGCAGCGAAGACCCTAAATTTGTTGCAACAGAAAGGCAGCTTGATATAAACTCCCATAAATGCAGGCTGTTCCTTGCAAATAACAGTCTGTTACCACTGAGGACAGAGAGCAAATATTCACCTATTTATCCACCATCTAGAATAAGGTGCGGGTCACGTTCTTTCCAGATGTAAGAGCCAAAGCAGATAGCCACCACATTACCTTTACTACAGTCCCAGCACAAGACCGACAGAAGGACACTGCCCTAACTCAGATGTAGTCAGGAACTGCAGTTTCTTGTTTTCTTCGCAACTCCTTCCCTCTATCAGCAGTGGTACTTGCACAACCACGCAATGAGTCAGAGCAAGAAGTGATCTGGTTGAAAACTACATATATATTTTTGGGACTAGCTCAGTTTTCGGCTAGCTAAGCTCCCTGAGTTACCTCAACATCTAAGAACGCAAGTGTCAGAGCAAGGGGGACGCTGGGGTGTGTGACTGCATTTAGTGACCATGAAACCACAGCCTGATGCTTTCACCACTGGAGCTCTCGCCACATTCACCACTCTAGCAGCTTAATACAACCGTCCCATGTAAACGCAGTGAAACAGAGGGTAATTCAGATTGCAATGGATCTCCAAAGGTCTCTGCTACAACCCCCTGCTCCAAACGGGGCTAGCTTCAAAGTCAGACCAGGTCACTCAAGACCTTGCCCGGTCAAGTTCTGCATATCTCCAACGACAGAGACTTCAAAAGGTCCTGGGCAGCCTGTTCCAGTGCTTAACCGCTTCCACAGGAACAGTCCATCCTTGCTTTAACTGAAATGTCCCTTGCTGCCACTTGTCATCATGGCCTCTTGTCCCTTCAGCGTGCAGCGTTGCCTTGCCCTTGCCACGGCAGGATCCAAGAGATAGGCAGGATCAGTCACTTGGTGACACATCTGTGGATGTTGAGGCAAAACCAAAGTCACACCATGAGGTTTCAGAACCTACCTTGCTCATCCATGAACAGCTTTTGTCAAACATTCTCAATTTCCTTCGCTTCTAACATTACAAGGTAAACTGATCTTAACAAGCACGGAACATCTACTTCATACATCATACCACATATAATTTGAATTTTTTTTTTTTTTTTTCCCCCACATGGAAGACACTATCTACAGAAACCTAAGCTACCTACTCCACCCTCTCGGGACTGTCACCCACAGCAAATCCACTTTGACCTTGGAGAATGCTTTTTCACGGTCTGCTCTGACACCTCAGCAAAAGGAAATCAACTCAAAGCACACTCAGCTAGAGCCTCAGAGCTTACATTAAAGCCATTTAATCTTGTAGTTGCTTTCAATCCTGGTGATACTCCATGAAATACATTTTTATATACTATAACCAGGTTTCTCCTAAAAATCTTACATTATTGGAACAAATGCTGTGTTGAATGCCAGGTCCACTAGCTAAATAGCAACCTTAAAAAGCATATAATTTGCATTTTTAAAAAACTCAAAGGTATGGCTAGGAAAACCAGCATTTACTCTAAAATCTTGTCTATTTTATAAATCAAAAGAAACCATGCATTCTGGAGAGCTTGTTTATGTATAAATCAAGAAATCTTAAGGAGAAAGTTGGACTAGATGATCGTTGTAGATCCCTTCCAGCTGAAACATTCTATTCTATACTGAAAGGAAAAAAACTAGATGCATCCAAGGAATCCGTATTACTTATGATATAGGATTGTTTTCCAGAGAATCAGTCCAGAGGAACACCTGGCCAAACTTCACCCTGTTTATGTAACATCACACTATGGAGTTCAAACCCTTCATTTGTTTTCTGGTCCCCGAGTGATCCAACCCTAAAGATGCTAACTCCCTACAGAGGCAGCTCCATCCTCTGACAGCTGGGACCTCCCTGGAAGCCCACAGGCAAGGACACAAATACAGGCAGTAAAACAACAGCGGGGGACACGTCGGAGCAGAACCGGTCATCAAGCTAAGACCAGGGCACGACAACCTCACGCCAAGTCACTTAGAACACGGACTTGTCTCAAACACAAATCTAAACTACATTTGGTTTGAACTATCAAAGAATATTTAAATAAGTTATCATTCCCGCAACAACTTTCCTAGGTGGTATAAGACATTTAGGGAAGAAAGCTAAAAGCAACACTGAAATACAGAATTAACGTCAAATGGCTAGATACTATTTTTTCAACATGTAATTTGCAGGTACGTATGCAGGCTAATCAAAGGTTATTTCTATTTCAACATATTTGTATAAAAAGTGTACCCACAGATACTTTACATTAGATAATTTTTTTTTTTATATCCTTCTTACTCAGAAGCTATTAATCAAAGTATATCTTCTTCACACTTATTTTAATCCTTTCTCTTCTGGTACATTATTTCAACAGTTCTTCATTTAACCAACACGGATTTTTTTTTTTTTTTTTGTCATTCTAATATTAGTGCTGGAGACACTAAACTGGATCAGACTCCTACTCGGTTCTTCCTTCCAAGTGTTCCTGAAAGCTCATCAATAAAAATTCAACAATGGGAAAGCAACAGAGTTAAATCTATGGCTTGCCTAAGAGCTCTAATCTTATTGTACAACTGCAGACAATGAATAACCTACTACTACTTCTAACTGTTCAGCTTTAAAAAGTCAACCATTCTGGGAAATGTTTTACCCATAAAAACTCTGCCTCTCTTCTTGGACTGACTAATGCAATCTATCCCTTGTGTATGTAGGACTGAAATGAATTCATCTTCACAACTTTATGCTCTATTTAACCATTTCCATTAACTGAAATATACTGAACTTGATTATATTTGCAACACTAGCACTGGAAAGCATCTTGTATTTTCAGTCTGCTGAATAACAGCCATGAGCTAATACAGCTGTGGTCTCGTTCTAACCTGTGCTTTATGAACAGAAAGCGAAGTCCTCCTTTATCCTCTCCGTACTTATGATGCCAGGATATAATCCAAGGAGAAACCTGTTTGAGACGTGAACTTTTTAGGACATTAATTTATACCCAGAGAGCAGTCTAGGAACCCGAATAATCTCAAATCCTGGCTGCCCCCAGACTTCAGTACTGCAGCAAATAAAACAGAACACCTCACACAAGTTTTAGCATCTGAACAAGACAGACTGGATCAAACAAGATAGCTCAGCAAGATTAACTTTTCTTTCCAACTTTCTAACATCCTTACTTATCTCGGCCATTAGGTGTCATGTTTCCAGGATCAGAAGCTTTTGCAAAGTGCGAACACAAATGCCTAAGTAAAAATTTGACCCTGGGATGAGCACCCCTTTAAGAAGATGCTTTCATTAAAATCCTGTTTAATTTCCTATTACCTACTAGATAAAAAAGTAAAAGCAAATCAATAACTACTTCAGAGCTCAGCATAAAATGAATTCGGGCTGTACTCTAACCACCATCCCCACTATCTCCTCCTAACAAAAAACAAAAAACCAAGAACACACCCAAACCAAACCCACCTCAAATCAAGGCCCCCCCCAAAAAACCCCAAACACAACCCCAGGACTTGACCGAGTTTTAGAAGTTAGGTCTCTCTTGAATCTGCTTCTGCAGAATTAAATACACAAGGTTACCGCAAGTGCTTGATGTTTAACATTAACCTGGCTCATCAGAAATTAAAAGAAAGCGATAAAACAGGAAGTCTCCCATCTTATCCTAAAAAAAAGTTTCAATCAGGATCCACAGCCAGACCCAGCTGACTGAGCCTAGCAGCGCTCTGCTGAACTCATTTCGGCAGGGTTGACGGTAACACAGGACTGAGGGGAATTCTGAATATCAAACAGCTACAAGTAAAAACCATTTCAAATATAAAGAGTAAAAATTTGAACTTCATGTACGTTCAAAAGATTCACTTCCTTTTCTCTAGTATAAACAGATAACATGTTCCTGTTCTCAGAGTATTAGGATTCTTCTTTAAGATGATTTTTTTTAAAGTGTCTGTAAAGTCGCACAGAAGCAATCTGTTCTCTAAATACTAAGTGCAAGCTCAAAGTGCCACTGAGTACACCGTGCACGTGGACGGTACAAGAAGAAACACTGCAATATATAGTACAAACAAACGTTTAGAGTCCTTTATGCCTAAGACTACGATTCAATATACAATTCAAACTTTTATGTTGGAGTACGTCCACATGTTACACTACTGCTATCTAATTACATTTCAGTTTTTCAAGAACAAGGCTCAGACAGGATGAACAGGCATGAGATGTATCACAAATAGTCTATGTCTGTATATTTGCAGCTTATGGTTTCAAATATAAACCATTTTGATAAACTGTGTAAACAGTAGTCTCCAAATAAAAGCATTAACCTGTCACTGGAATTATACCGTGCTAGTAATTTAGTCCATTTGGCACGCAGTCCTCTCAAAATCTTCAGCAAAGCTACTTACCCTAAAAACGGCCACACCAGAGCCAAGACACGTGATGACAGACACCACTCTTCGTTCCTTTGAGCCTTCAGAATTACAACTCTCGGGTCTGCCAGCACCGGCTGGGCCTACTAAATGCCATCAAGGGGTTTTTTGCGCCGTACACAGTCCCTTGATCAGACCAACTACACCCTTCTGGATATACTCTCCTACATTTACAAAGGCCGTAAGAAATACCTGCTTTTACAAAGCATAACTCACTTTTCTGTGGATGATCTTAGCCTGACAGAACACAAACACTCCTCTCCTCCTGGTGCGTAGAAAACACTGCGCATGAAAACAGATTATTTTTAGAAGCAGTGTATGTGAGCCCAGCACTTCCTGCCGACTCCACCTTTTAGAACGACGTACGTATTCTCATTCTCATTTCCAAAACTAGGATTTCACAACTTCTACTGCCCAGCACAGTAGACAGAAGGAAGGGACAATCTGCTGAGAACTGCAAGTGACAATTTCCCAGTTTCTAACTTGGCATTACAAACTTCTCTTGGAATACATTGCCAGTCTTCAGGGAATCGCGTCAATAAATCGATGGCATTTTTTCTGCCACAACGATGAACAGAACATTAAAGGATTTTATTTATTAGGCTGATCTTTTCCACAGCAACAGGATGTGAACACGGCATTCCCAGCATAATTAAGTCACTATAGCGATGTGATAATGATGTCAGAATAATCAGACAGCATTTCATACTTGGGACGTGGTGAACTACACCGCTTCTGTAAGTTAAAAAAGTTGCAGATACCACAAAGGCAAGGGAGCTCCATCTAAAACGTCCCTTTAAGTTGCCTCGTTTGGGATAACTTCTCATTAAAGGCACAGACCTTTGGCTGCTAATGCGCTACTTTCTGTTTCTCCGTAGCTTCATCCGTTACTGCCTAAAAGTCTCACGAATTCCCACATTAAAACTCTTTCAGAATCTGAGGGATCTGCTAGCACCAGTGAGAGCTAATGACATACTGTTTCAGAAAGAAAAGGTAATGACAAAAGTCACAACAGTGAAACATTTCTCGGCAGACAGTCACTCTCAACCAAGCAGCCGGTTCCTCAGTTTAACCCTCCAAATAATCTGGTGTCTCTTTTTACGTGGAGCAATACCACTACTCAGCCAGAATTACAAAAGCAACGCTGGTTATAGAGCGCTGATATAATACTCCAAAGGCAGACAGGCATTTTCAAGTCAAACAACTACTTTAATAAATATTATCTCCCTTGTTAAGCTACCGAAAGGAAAAAACCCCAGAGTTGTCATGGTTTGCCCTTCCCATTCGCAGTTCTTCCCAAGTTGTGAGCAAAGCAAAACCCAAAAGCCAATTCCAGTTCTGCGTCGGTCGGTACCGGCTCGGCATGTCCAAACCCCAACCCTCCCACTGAGAAAGCTCTGCAGAAATCCTCGCACGAAAACCACCTGTGTTGCAGCTCAAATATCGTAAGCAAAGACACTGGTTAACGAAAAGCATCCAAACACAAAAGTTTCTCTACACAGCGAACAGTTTCTCTTCAAACTGCCTCTTTAAAGCGACTGAAGGAAGCGCAAGAAACCATTTCAGGGCTAAACTGGTACGAGACAACTGGTCCCTGGGCCCGGAGGATGAGGGTGGACCAGAGCGTCGCTCTGCACGGCTGGCGATGGGCTGCTCAGCGCCCGCTCCCAACACCGAGCCGTCCCCTTGGCCTGGCTGGTCGCACCTGCCGCCCGCCTGGGCCAGAGAAGCGGGGCGGCCGGCGAAGGCTGGCCCTC
>WAAD01015343.1:84568-123948 GCA_013389945.1 Fregata magnificens | reverse complement strand
CGAGGCCGCCGTCGCTGCTGCGGGGCCCGAGGCCTGCCCTCTGCACGGCCGCCTCGCCTCCTCACCTGCGCCCCTTGAAAAGCGTTTCCTGAAACCCAGCGCTTACTACTAGTGGGATTTTTTTTTTATTTAAAAAAAGCATAACGAACTGTGACATTGAAGTGATACACGTTTGTGATCCAGGAGAAACAGGTGAAATGCGGAAAGAGGAAACAACACACCTGTATCCTGATGCTGTTTTCGTGTTGCTTGGGGTTTGCGAGTGACAGCAGCCGTGCATAAAGGGTCAGGTCAGAAGTTCACCACAGTCGCTGCACAGGGTCTCGTGATCTGTTAGATTGCTTCCTTAGTCCTAACAAACTATAATTCAGCTGTAAAACGTATACTCAAGAAAAGCTAACGTCCACAGTTAATAAGTTTCAGTAAAAATTTTAATTTTTTTTTTCTGGTTAAAAAAAAAATGTATAAATGTCCCATGAAGAGCTGTAATTGCGACCATGATTTGAATGCATAGCTCTCCATGAGCATTACTTAACATGCAGAGGGGGTATCTCGTGTTCGCAAGCACAGCATCGCCTCATTACCTAACCGGGGACAGGGCGAGGACTGCAGCCACCGTCCCCGGGGACGCCCAAGGTGAGGCTGCAGACAAAGGACTCGAGGTAGCGGCATTGCTCCGCAGCAGGCAGCGTGCCGGGTGCCCTCCCCAGCACTCTGCTCTCTTCACTTGCAAAACTTCAAGGACACAAGCAGGAGATTTGTTGAAGTCTGGGGAGAGAACAGTAATATTTTTGCATTCGCACTGCCTTTCATCCAGAACTCCAACAAAAGTGCTCAATATTACTTGTGTGGCTTTACAGATGAGGAAACTAAGACAAAGAGATTAAATGACTTATCTGAAATCCCCAGTGGCCAGGAGACAAACACTGCTCAGAGTCCCCACTCTCATCCTCCGCTCTAATTGGGAGAAGACCGTGCTCTAGTTCTCCCGCTCGCAGTCTTTCTGCATGCAGTAGAAATATACAGCACAGAATTTTGCTTCCAGGCACAACCCACGGCTGCTGATACTGATCTATAAATCCCTGTTCTTTACGGCTCAAGTCCTGGTGAGGTATCTCCTTCCCCAGGGACCACCATGCTGGGAGCGAGCAGGTGAATCACTGGTTCTTAATTTGTATAGCTGGAGGCAGGGTAATCTCAGCAGAGGGATTTCCACATTTTCTTTCTCCGCAGGACTCAGCCTTGCCTGCCTCAGCAGCAGGGCTCAGTCACTCCTCTCGCATGGGGCAGTCGGTATGACAGCATCATCTGCCTTTAAGGATGCTTAACGCTGGTGGTTGAGCAACTTGTTTCCTCTGAATACAAACATTATCATGAAATCTGTGAACTTAGGAAGTCGCTAGCTCTATGTTAAAAACATGAGGCTGTATCTGGAAAACATGCGGAGACAAAATGTCGGTAATTACAGCTTTTAAAACAGCAGTTAAATCAGTAAAAACAATTCATTCCTGCGGATAGAAGCTGCACAAGGGGACACTTCTTATGTCCTTTAAGAGGCTCAATATACATGGAGGTGTAGGAACATTTTGCAAGGCTTTACCCAAGGTTTCCTTTAAAATTAAAGGCTTAATAAACTTTGGCCCAGATCTCAATGCATCTGCAGCTTTTCCCACTCAGCACTACTGACTGAAGAATTTTATTGCATCCAGTGAATCAAACACTTATCTCTTTCATGGGTTGTGGGCCATCTTCTAGAAGTTTCAAAACAATAAGGGTCCAGGCACACTCAGGGCCTGACTTAGCAAAACAAAGCACCTGTTTAATGTCTGTTCTGGGAAGGTTGACTTTTTTTCAGTTTTCTGCAGGTTTGAATGGAAGCTGATAACATTTATTGCTGAGTCAGACTTTGCAAGTACATGAAATTAGATCTGGATAAACGTGACCCTGGTTATGAAATGATTAAAAGACAAGGAGAAAGGGGCCCCAGTTCAGCTGCAATCAGGGGGACTTTTCCTACTGAGTTCAAACAGGGAATAAACCTGGATCTTGATTTCTCCCAGCCCCACACGCTGCCCTTCTCCTTTAGCAGGAGGGATGCAGCCCTACAGACAGGCTGCCGGAGCTGGAGCCCATTTCACTGCAGTGCCGCTGCACCTTATCTCTTGTGCAATGGGGGATTGCTCGTCAGCAAATTCAATCTGTCAACAGGGTGTTAAATCCTGTGTCCACGCCTTGTCTCTCTCTCAGTGCATTTTCCAATTTATAACAAATCCTGTTATTTCAGGGACATCTACAGTGTTACGGACATCATCACTCATACCTGCTTGAAGTGGGGAAAACCTGCTGACATCCCCAAACAATGGATTTCTGCTCCACACAGCCTCAGCAACAACACAAGGTTATAAGGCAAAGACAATCGAGCCTCTAGGTCTTGTCACATACAGGATACAACCTGTTACGTCCTGGACACAGCCAAGACATCCAGTGGCCCTTACCACTGGAGTTTTATAAAAAAATATTGTAATTTATCACAACCCTTCTATTTATATAAAAACAGGAGCTGCCACAAGAACGTCTTTTCTGAACTCTCCAATCTAAATCCATTGCCATTGTTAAATTACACCAGCATTTCACTCCCCTTTTCCTGGCATGTGGCAGCAGTGAAAGACCGAAGGGAAAACACTCTTATCCCCAGCACCTGCAGTAGGATTGCAATTCTTTGCCTGGTTTTGCAGCTGAGTTGCAGAGGTTGCACTGAGACTTACAGACAAATGAAAATGAATCAAAATCCCTCAGGACTTTTTTATTCCAAAATAACAATTGCCCAATTGGATAAATTATCACAAGTTCAGCTGATGTAAATATCTAGCTAATGCCCATTTGCTGATTTAATGAAATCCAGAAACAATTTGCAATTGCATAATGAGCTTGGATTCCTGGCTGATAGAATCACAGGACTAGAGAGCAGAAGTCAGCTCAGTAACACACATCAACAGCACATTTAAATGAAAGTGTATTTGACACTGTACAGGCTAATAACACATTATTATTGCTCTAGTTGTTAAAAGTAAAGGTGCTGACTGCATGATGATCGCGTCCTGATTGCCCGAACTTAAACTGCACAAAAAAGGAACTGGTCCTCTCTAAACTTACAACAATAGGGTTTTTTAAACTATAGTCATGGAAGAATCGGAAAAAAATGCTCATTACAAAGAGCTCAACATGAGCTTTTGAAGTGCAAACATATTTTCTTTACAGATGAGATGGCGGTGTATCATTAGGAATAATGACTTAATTATGTTATTAGCAGTGCATACCCACATCACTGACGCTGTACTGACAGCGACTCCTTTGGCTGATAACGTGGCTGCAGGGGTCACCGAGCATGCACTTCACCTCACATCGCCAGCCGTGCAGCACCCTGATGGAGTGCTCCAGAGGGTGCAATGTCCTTGCCAGGGATCAGGCAGTAAAGGATCATTTAACACACACCAGCATCTGACAAGTTCTGTGGAGGCAGGCGAGCTCCAAAGCCATCAGCCTGTTACCCGAGCAGACAGACAGGACCAAACAGACTCCTCTGCTGAAAACACCATCCCTCAGTCTGCAGCAGACCTACTTTCTCCATGCTCACTGTCTGGCTGGGTGAAGCTACCAGATAATTAGGCAGATGAGCGGGGAGGGGTGGAAGCTGGGGAGGGGTGGCTGGTCCCAAGGCAGTGCTCCACAAAAGGTCTAGCAGGTTTCCAAAGGGAGAGCCTAGGCTGGCTTTTCCGTAAGCTACAAACCTGGGGCAGCAGTGCTGCTGCCGTTCACCTCCTGATTCAGCCAGTATCATTACAGTTGCCTGAAACCACAGGAAAGGCTGAACCCCAGCTGCAAACACTAAAGTACTTTCCAGGTTTGATCCTTAAAGACAATGTCCCCACCTGTGAGCACGGGGACTGCAGACAGGATGAGGCAGAAGGAACAGGGCTCCCTTTATCAATAAGTACCAGCAAGCCTGGGCTTTCCTCCTTCGTGACTTTCACTGGTGTCTCCGAAAGGGACACAGGATGGAGGCTTCTTATGCAGCTTCCCAAACATTATCCTACCTTGCCAGCACGCCAGAAAAGCCTGGTGTCAGTCTGGTGTCTGCTCGTTGCGAATCTGCAGAGTAGGGAGAAGGACAGAGGCTGATATGGGTTTCTGGTTCAAGGGGTTTATAAATAAATAACACAGGAGGCCGTGAAAGGAAGCACAAATCACACTTCCCACTGGTAAGGTATGGCAGGGAACTGCTTATTATCACACACAGGGTTTCCCATTTTTCAGTCTAATGGCAACATATTGGCTTGGGTTTACTATTTGCTTTCTGCGAGCAAGAATTTACTTGTCCAAAACTGTAGCAGCCTGGCATTTACTACCAGAGGAGGCTGTTGGCAAGGAAATGACCCTCAGAGAGCTAAAACAGGAGCTGAGGCATTAGCCTGTGTACCTCTCTTGTCTTTAATCACAGGTGTTGGTTGTGGAGCTGTATTTGGATTAGTCTTCCAAGCAATCTGTTATCCATGCTTCTCCCCACTACATAGCCAGTCTATTCATGGAAAAGAGCTGCTACCAAGCGGTTTGCTGCATCTATTTTTGGATCGGAGAGGTGATTTTTTCTTTCAGAAGCTGGGACCTACAGTGGGAGATGGTCCCAGCTTGGGGTGGGATCTGACCCAGCAGCAGCTCATTCCTGCACGAAGCATCTGGCCAACTAGAAACGCAGAAGTGAATCGGAGAGGGTGATGGGGAGGTCTGTATAATTTTTATGGCGGCAGCCTGGAGACCCAGAAGGAAATAGTCCTCCCCACACAGCTCTGCACACATACCGCTTTCAGTTGGAAACTCAGCTCTGCTCTGGTAAGGAAATTGGAGGATGTATTGCCTGCAGTTCCTTCACCCTGGGACTTTCTCCAGCTACTGATGTTTCATTCCTCCTCCCAGCCCACTTGTACACACAGGTATCTGCAAAGGGGAAACACCGGAGCAGTCCCACCCTGCTGCCAAACAGAAAGCCGCCTGCCTCTTGCTTGTGCCAGCCAGTGAAAGTGAAAACAAAGTATTTCACTCATCCATGAAAAGGAAAGTTACTTACCCCGGGCAAGGACCGTACAAGGCCACACAGTACGCTCCAGGATTCACTCACACAACGGTAGCTGATGAGAACGGAGCACATCGTGACATACGTTTGTAGGATACTTGACAAATCCTCTGAGAAGCGTGCCTGGCAGGTCTGGCTAGCATCTCCACACAGAGACCCAGCACAGCCCAGGGCCTGATTCTGCCCTCACTTACCCCAGGCACAATTTGCAAAGTGACTTGATCAAAGCTGCTGGATTGGCATGAGAGAAAGCCAAATGAGAGGAGACCGAAGCTCCCAGACCCCTCACGGCAACGGCCAGGAGAGGCACAGTCTTAAGCACAAAAGGCTGGGACAGCAGCATTCAAAACGAGCAATAACAAGTGTTATTCTTTCAGCTGACAAACTGTGCTGACTGCTCAAAGGCAGCTGCAACCACATGTTTTCTGCTATTACCCAAGTTCTTCCTGTACAGCACTCTGGAGCCACGCACTCGCTTGCCCCACATGACTAGGTGGTGCCTCAGTGTGTCACCCAGGTACCAAACCTCAGCCTCCACAAGCAGCTGCCAGCTGGTTTCACCTATTTCTAGGACAGATGCAGCTTCCATTTTTCTACTTCCACTTTGTAAAATTCAGGCAGTATAGGGGAGGGGCAGGAAGTATGGGGAAAAAGAAAAAATAAAAATTAAATTTTAATGTTGTAAGTACTAGAGGAAGTCAGAGACATTCCTTTGAGTTTGCTGGTGTGCTGGTAACCACACACACAGAGGCAAATATCACCTTGAGATTAAATGTCATATATATTGAAATAGGAGAAAGTCTAATTCAACAAGTGCTTGCTCCCATGTTTCTTTTCATGGGTTTTAAACACTGCTTTTGTTTAAACATGGTCACACAATGACTGTATTATAGCCAGGGGGCAATTTTTAATTAGTAGGTAAAAGTAGCAGTCCAGCTACTTGTCTACAAGCTGCTGGAAACCCCTTGAGATTTCCTCACTACCTGTCCCTGATTTCTCCCAGTTGATAGCTGGTCCCTTCCAGGGTCAGCCCTGGTGATTGCCAGTATCCAGGGATCAGACATGGCCAGAGCCACGAGTCTTCAGACAGTCCTTCTTCCACCTTCACCCATACCAGTTACCCCAGGCCAGCAGCACACCCAGCCACCAGCAGCCAGTCAGGGCAGGCACAGGGCTGCAGGACAGGGCTTATAAAGACATCAGTGACTTAATAATGAACTCACCTGTACCTGGATAAGAGACGTGTCTTTCCAATTAGCGCTGCTCTGCTGTCCTAAGTGGACTTAATCATCCCATAGCCTTGGAGACCCTCCAGCACGCTCCAGCAATCTCTTACTCCTTCTGCTTTCAGGTGTTAGCAGGAGCTCGTCTTAAAACAGCTGTTTCAGGAGAGGCTGTTTCTCAGCTCTTTTTGTTAGTTGCTCCACTATAATTACGATTACAATAACACTTGGCCTTATGATAGCACTCTTCATTTTCTGATTGCTTCCTGAACGCAAGCTAATAAATAATACGGGCTTTATGCTTCTTGCTCAGGAAAGAGTAGGTATTTTCCTACAGAAAGGCTGTTACTTTATGTTGACAGTGAAGCAAACACTGAATAAGAGGGAGGACGGGGCACCTGTGTCTCCTCACAGCCTGTGCTGAAAAGAAAATGTTCCCCTCCCAAGTACAGTAGTCCGTCGCCCTTTTGGGCAGAAGCGGCGTATCACAGTCACCGTCCAACCGGCAATGCAACCGTGAATTCATCTCTGAAATCAGCTGTTGCCTCCTCACCAGATCATGAGTCATTTCCACTCCAGTTATGACTCAGTTGACTGGAAACTTTGCCTGAATAAGGGCTGGATGTCTTGTTCGCGTTTCTCCAAGCCCCATGAGGTTTCTCCCCGGGGAGGCCATGGGCAGGCAAATCAGTGCTGCTGCTGGCTCGCGAGGGCTGGCAGGGTCAGCCTGTGGCGCCTGGACACCTGCGGCAGCACACGCTGATCTGCTTTTCTGCAGCTAAAGGTCACGGAAAGTGGTAAACTCTTCAAAAGATGAGCCATCATGTCTGTCGCTAGCAAGCAGCATGCATGGCTGCATCACCAGCAGAAAGAAGCCCAATTACATGCTAGAAACGTTTGGGGGTTCTTTGGTTTTCAACACTTTCCTCTGTTGCCCTTTGAAAAGAAAGTGTTTGTATAAATAACAGCAGATGCATTTTAAAATAGCTCATCTCCCAGCCAGTGTTTAGCAATAGAAATGAGCAAAGATAAAACAGTTGCATATGATGTGAGAAACACAACAGATGGGTTTGCACAGAGAAGCAGGCCAGCCTGCGCTGTCTGTGTCAGCGCGAGTGGACTCTGTCGCTATCTGCCTGCACAGATTGCAGCACATGGTGCTGCAGCGGCTCCCTCCTAGGATGCAGCACCAGCAGAAATGTGCTCTTAGTGCTGCAGATTTTTTGCCTGCTTGTTTCAGCGTTAATGAGTGTCTGTGCATGAGGTGCTGGCTCGATACAGCGAGCTATGGTGCAGACGCATGCAGAGCCCAGCAAGTGCATGCTGGGCCCCTTTGCTGTGGCTCTGCCCCAGGTGCTGCCAGCGCAGCCTCCCCCGGGGCAGCCTCGGGGGCACTGGCTGCGGGGGCCCCTTTGTTCCACTGCGTGGGAAGCGCCGTCCCCCCTGTCCTGAGCACTCCTTGCAAAGCACGGGCAGCCCAGGGGCGCAGCTGCAGCCTTCCCCGCTCCCTTTGCTGGTCACCCATGCTTGGGTTTGCAAAACTAATAACTGAGCCCAGAAGGTGGGAAATGGAGCATTTCCTAAAAGCCCTGTTTGGTAATAATTTCCATATTACAAGGAAACGTGTGATGACTCTGAACTCCCACTGAAGCAGGCCTGTTTTAATGGCTGTGTCTGAGAAGAGAAGCTTTACCTCAGGACAGACTTACGGCTGACACTGCTTTGTGACCAACTGCCTGAAACGATGGCTCCTCTCCCTGCATACACATGCAAAACCTTCAAGATCTCTTCCTTCAACTCACAAACCTTCAAAACAAATGCAGCCATTTATTCTCATCCACAGTGCTTTGGTTTCCTTCTCTATTTGCCACCAAAACCTCTTGCTTTCCAAAGGCATGCCCACTTGGATATGACAAGCTCTTGTACGTGAACGTGATGATGGTATCGGTCTAGGACTGACAGCGGTGAAGATTAAGGCCTCGTGGACTAAAGGTATATTGGCATTTATGCCAGGTATTGGGAAAAAAGCTGAACCCACTGACCCCACAGCACGCAGCCCAGCAATGACCCGAGCAGTGTGGGGGCAAGCAGCTGGGTTTTGGGTCACCTAGTGTCTTGGCTTCCCACTAAAACGGACGGGTGGATGTCGGACCGAGCCCCGCTCCAGCTGGCAGGCAGTGCCAGCAAGGAGCAAGTCACTGGCGTTGTACCTGCTTGGTGGGGAGGGCTGGAACAAAGCTGTGCTCCCAGAGCTGTTTTCTCAAGGAAGAAGCATGCCGGGGATGGGGGTATTTATCTGCCAGGAGATCTCACATTTACTCAAAACAGCCGGGAAGTCTCCCAAGAACTGCTGTCCCATTTGTTATACCAGAATGCGTGGTGAGCTCGTGGGGTGACCGGGGCCAGTTCTTAGAGTTACCTTAATAACAGAAAAATCCACTTGTATTTCCAGAGTTACAAAAACCGCAAAGATATCAGACCATTTCATCACTTGTTTTACTGCCTGCGCTGTGTGTTGTGGTGAGGTGCCGCATACCAGACTGACGGGTTCTCACTGATGGCTCCTGTCACCACTGCGTGTTGCTGCTGGGGCACGTCCCCGGGAGGGAGCCAGGGCTCCTGAGCAGCTCCTTTGCTCATCTGCTCCGCTCTGTGCCCTCCATCCCTCGGCAGTGAGTGGCAGGGTGGCTCAGCACAGGCTCCAGCCCCTCCACGCTGCCCCTGTGCGTGGAGCCTGCCTGCCTGCCTGCCTGCCGGGCTGGCTGGGAGCTGGGGATGTGCCCTCTGTGGCCTCCCTATTGCTCCAACTGGGATCTTCCAGGCACGCCCCTGCAACCGCTTCGACGCCAGCAGGACAGCAGCAGCTCTTTGACGCTGGCTCTGCTGGGGCTTGGTCACTTCTGCTGCTTCACCAGGAACCTTCCCAACTGGCAGGTGTCTTGGCAGCTTGCACACGGGGTTTTTCCGTTGAGGTCTGATGCAGACTGAGAATGACTAATATCTTGCAGTTGCTAAGAAATGTCCTCAGTGTGGCTCTTCCAGTGTCACCACGTCTCCTCTGTGCACGGTGACTTGTGCTGTGACCTACAAATCCCCACAGAGCGAGCCTCCATGCTGCCTGCGCACCGCCGTCACCCTGTCAAATCTGTGATGCTGTTGGCTGAGCACTGCTGGTGGCAAGGAGATCAGTTACAGAGGGCAACAGGCGGGTTGGGGCCTGGAGCCTCTGATTCGGAGCTGTTTCTCCTCCAAACCCAGCCAATACTCCCCCAGCACTGGCGACACAGCCTGTGGTCCCAAACCTGCAGCCTCTGTGCCAACGAGGAGGAGGAAAGGAGCTTCCCGCTTGCCTGGCCACGGGCCAGCCCATGGCAGGTAGAGCTGCCTCGGAGAACCGGCACACAGGGATGGAGCGGGTCCAGCGCTCCTTCCCAAAGGCAGCATGGTGGGACAGTGATGCAGAGCCACGGCCATGATGCCTCTGCGCTGGCGGATCCACACTCTGCCAGGAGGGCTGGGAGGGATGTTTTTCTTGGGCCGTGAACGAGCGAGCGATGCCAGCAGCAAACTTCATGACCCCAAAGCAAGGCGAGTGCCGCTCCCTCAGACTCATCTCTCCCACATCTCATGGAACAGTGGCTGCTCCGTCACCATCCTCGCCTGCTCCGAGCTGAGCTCCCATGCCATCCCGGCTGGGTGGCGTGGAGGGGCAGCGGGCGCCCCCCAGCCCCCCATCCTGAGCAAACAGAGGGGCCGAGGGGGGCTCTGCTTGCAGACACTGGGATCAGCTCCTCCTAGCAATGCCCACGGCTGCTTGCTTGGTGCTAACTGTTTCACCTTGTACCGTAATGCATGTGGCCAGTGCTGCTTTTTCCTTCCCGGTTGGCAGGAATCAGGAGCTGGCTGTGGGTCCGCGAGGGCCACTGAAGCCCGGCAGTGACCGTGGCGCTGGGTCCTTGTCCACACTTTAAACTGGATGTGAAAGCACGGGAGAGAGGAGCCAGCAGACTTCCATCTGCCCTGAAAGTCTTCTCTTAGGTCGAGACTCAAGAAGACTAGAACTGCTCTAAGGGGCATTAAAAATGAGCTAATTGCAGCTTTGAAGTATCCACCCAGGAAAATAGCACCGCGCAGATGAGGCGGTTTTGGATGGCGGAGCAACGCACAGCACCTGGGAGCTGGAGCCAGAAGGACTCACAGCAAAAGCGAGATGCAGCCCTTTGACAGGGCGGACCAGCAGCTCTTGGGTGATGCTAGCGAGAGCCGTGGCTTCTCCACCCTTTAAAACACAGACTGACCCACTCCCTCAAATATGCGCCAAAGCACGGCTGGGCTGGACCCACGGGGTGCTGGGCAAGGCAGCGAGCTCCCCGGCCTTACAAAGCTGGGTCTGCAGCAGGTATGTTTCCAGCAAAGGCCCCCAAATGACATCTCTGAGCCTCTGCTCCCTGGATGGCAAAGAGCCTTTCAGGCTGCAGCACAAGGTGGCCATAAATTGCCCATTTGTCAGTGGGCTTGCTATTTTGAGAGCCGATTACAGTGTTTGCCTTGGGTAACCAAGGAACCTGAAATGCTGCAATTTAACCTTGCACAGCGTTATCTGCCATGGACCCTTGGCCACGTGCTCGTCAGGCCGGCAGTAACGGGGCTGCCCTGAAGATCCTTCCTGCCTTAATGACTGCGGAGCACGGCATGAGGCCATACCGATGCCAGGCAGGCAAGGGGGGACAGGATTTCCTCTGCAAATTAAACTTCCATGAGATAAGGAAATCAAACACTCGCCGGTGCGCAGCAAACAGGGGCCGCGTTTGGCAATGGGTCTGTCTGCTCCGGGTGCAGCTTTTCTCCCCGCTCTGCCCCGTGGCCAAGCACTGAGTTTTGGGGACGAGGACTGGCTCGAGAGATGTGGCAGCCATCCCTCCTGGAGGCGGCACGTGCTCGCAGCTGGAGCTGGGGCAATGGAAGGCCCACACTGCCTGGACTCCATCCTGCTGTTATTAAACATATACATACAAAGCAAGTGGCCTCCCTGTGCCCTGCTCACATGGGTCCCGCTCCTGCTGGTGCGGTCCCAGGCAGGCTCGTGGGCTCCCCCCCGGCTCCATCCCTGCACGGAAACCTTGAAAGAGCGCGATTTGCATTTCCCGTCTGACAAATGAGCAAAGCCCAACTCAGCAGTTTCATCCCCCGCCGCCCCACACGTTTGAAGCGGAGCGGAAACAGAGAGGAGCTGAGGAGATGGAAACACTAATGCTTTATCTCACCATGCTTCCAGACATGCATTTCCCGTGTTTCATCTTCAGCAAAAAATTGTCATGGTTGTGCTATCCGATCTCCCATAAATACAGCCATCCCATCACCCCGCAGCTCCTTCTAGGGCTCTGAGGTGCTGTAAAGCTGCACAAAATAGGTACTAAATCTTATTGTCAGGCCAGTAACAAATGTTGCATTATTATTTAGCCAGCACTATGCTCAGTTTAAATTCCCTTCCACTGTAGAGTAAATGCATTGCGATTCCTCCAGCACTAACCTGTCTGACAGGCAAACTCCAGATACGTCATTATGAGACTCCAAAGCTGTGTATTGGGGCAAGCGGTCAAGAACACTTTCTTTCGCCCAAAATCGGGGCAGCAAGCTTGGCAATGAGTGTCATTAGAAAAGCTGAGTGTTCTACTCCAGTGAGAGATTTGTGTGTGTTTTGCTGCAAATAGACAGTAAAGAAAAATAAATCCCATTTATTTTCCTAAGGAACCAAATAACATCTTTGAGTTAATTGTAGAACAAAAGAGGCCTTGATTTCTGCCATACATCATGGAAAGAGCTGGATCCAAATATACATAAATTAAAAATAAAAAGGTATAAACAATGCTTCCTTCCTAAAGAGCCTCCCTGGTAAGCCCGGACCCTGACAACCTCCCGAGCCCGGCTGCCTCCAGCTCATCTTCCTGTTTGCGGAGGCTGGTTCAGTGCAGAGCCAAGCTCCCGGGGAGGCTCCGGGCACTTTGTACCCTCTCAGGACCACCTCCCTGGAAAATGGTTTGTTTTTAGTAGCATCTCTGATCAAATAAAGACCAAAAGTTTTTCCTTCCTCCCTGGCACCTTCGTTTGCGACTGCCCTTCGTTTTCTGTCACGGGAAGCTGTTGCTGCACGGTTGTGTGAGATGGGCCCTGCAGCCTTGTGCCTTCTCTGCTCTGAGCAGCGCTGACGTGATGTATTGCAAAATAGGACCGAATTTCCCAGCAGAGCCCAAGCCGGAGGGACCAGCGAGCGGGTGCTGCTGCTGCTGCGGGAGCCTGCGTGGGGGCACGGCGGGGGCTTGGGGTACACGGGGAGCACCGGCCCCGGGGACGCCCCGTGCAGCAGGACCGTTTCGGAGCCATCGGCTCCTTACGCCTTCAGAAAGGGCCTGTGGGGTTTAATTTGCTCATTTTCATGTGGATTACTGTTCCTCGGGGGAAAGCCTCTGCTTCCACCTCCGAGAGGATTACTGCAGCCACAGGGCCAAATCCCTCTGTTCGTTACACCCATGTAAATCTAGAGTAAATCCTTTTAAGCCATTGGGGCCACTCTGGGCTTACCCAGACATAAATGGCCGTACTATAAATAAGACCTTGGTTTGATTAGAGAACTAAAGGCAGGAAAAAAGCACTCAAAAGATATCCAGGGGAAATACAAGCTCTCTCCCCCCTCCAAGTAGTTACACTGACGATGATGAATTAGTCCGTGAATGCCAGTCAGAGAGTGAGTCATGTTTCATAAATCAATTACACAAAGATATTCCCCGTCCTGGAGTACTCACCCATGGCAGGAGATTCCCACAAGACATGACAGGTGAGAAGCCAGAGCCGGGGGAAGGCGAAGGATGGAGCCAGGCACACCCGGAGTCCACAGCCTTCGCCTGTGTGGCAACCAAATTCCTGCTGGTCCTGACCCAGGAATCCCCAGTTCCTGAGGCGGGCGACGTCCTGCCGGGCTCCCTGCAGCTGCGTGGCAGGAGGGGACTCGGGTAAGGGGAATGGCCGGGGCAATAGAGGGGATGGAGGGAGCTGAGAAAGGGGTAATGGGACTTGATTAAACCCCCCAGCCACTCATCACTGCCCCTTGGGGACTTCAGCAGCATCCAGACCTCCGTGGCATGTGGCTCGGAGGAGGCAGAGGAGGCACAGCGTGGCACGAGCCCCCCGGGAGCTTGTCTCCCTGCCCAGAGAGAGCCCGAGCTCTGCACGCTTCTCACGCTGCTGCTACTGTACCTGTGTTTGCGTAGCCATAAGGCCCCACTGCCTTACACAGGTCTTTCCTCGGGCAGAAACCAGGCATTATCAGCTTTATTACTAGTAATAATAAAAATAACATTCTGCATACGACGAGCATCTTTCATCTTCACAAGCTGCAGCGCGATCATTTTGCTCTGCCGCCGCCCGGGATGAAGGCGACTTTCCCCATCCAGCCCACGGCACCACCGGGCGTGGGCGAGGGCGGAAGGGAGGGTGAACTCCGGTCAAGTAGGCAGAGAGTTTGGAGAGGCTGAAAATAATTGTCTAACTTGAAAGGTAGCCAGCGCAAAGGAGCCAGCAGTGCTATTCGGAACGTGTTAATGGGCTTTTAAATGACAACAAATGGCCGTGCCTTCAGCTTCACGCTGGATTGAAGGGCTGCGTCTTCAATCATTTGTCTAAATTTTGGATTTTCACTCAGGAAAAAGAAAGGCAGGCTCCTGTTGTTTGAAAGTGAGCAAGTGCTTTGCAGACCTCTGTTCGAGTACCATGAACACAGCTTGTTTCCAGAAGGCTTTTTAGAGCCCAGGTGCAGTCTCTGTGTACACCTCAGTAATAATCATCTAATCCGGGACATTTGTGGGCTGACATGCAGCTAAACATTTGAAATTAAGAATAATTCAGTGACCCCATATTAAGCACATATATTTATTGTGGTTGATGTTAGAGCCACACATTTCTGGCAGCGTCCGTTCAGCCCTTGTTGGAGAGAAACGGATAGAGAGAAGCTGCTGAATGGGGTTTACGCCCCATGTCCTCAATCCCCAGGAAGGGCAGTAGCAGCAGTGAGTGCTGCCTGTGCCGGGCGGCTTGTCTCCTCCAGTGGCTGCTCACCGGCGGAGTAATGGCACTTCCTCCCTCTCTCTTTTAAGAGAAAGAGGCTACTATAAGTTGCAGTCCGCTGCAGTTAATTTGCTGGTGGTCAAAAATAAGAGCTGGGAAGAGAGCTCAGGCCCTTGGCTCTGGCATTTCACCCCGTTCTGCCTCCCCCAGTCTTGCCATACTTAGATGCAAAATTATCAGCAGAAGAGTTTAGAAAATGTCAAAACAGTTTCTCTCACATCAGCTAGACAATTTGTGTAAATAGTGCCTCTTTAAAGAATCTCCTGCCAGCTCCACCCTCCCTTTCATCTCTCTGTGATTTATTTTATGCTATTTTTATGGGATTTTAAAACAATCTCTAATGAAGAGTGAGGACGGAAAGTTCTGTGCTGTGCAGAAGAGTCCTCAGCAGTGCCGGGTGCGTGGCAGGCGCCCAGCCCCGGCAGGATCCCATGTTTGCTGCCACCTGCCCGGTGCCTGATAACAGCCACGCAGAAAGGCTTTTAAAAAGAAATGGAGAGGTCATTTCCTCTCATGTTACATGGGAGGTGAATGCTCAAAACTGCTACTGCTTGATGGGTGATGTCTCTATATCGCTGTGCAACAAGTCGGAGAAGCACCTCTGGGAACGAAATATTCCAGAAAGCTGCATTTCCCAAGTGTTGCAAAGCCACAAAGCCACTTGAAACAGCAGAAGAAACCATCTCAGTCCTGTTTGTTCTGCAAAATGAATAGACTAGCACCATGCCAGATAGGCTCAGATGAATATGGAAAAATTCTGATTTACAGGAGACTGGGCAGGGACAGCCCTTGGCTGGGATGCGGGAGATAGCGGCATTGTGATGGCACTATCCACAGGGAAACAGGGTGGCCAGCCTGGTCCTTCATTTTGCTAAATCATCACTGCTGCACAAGGGAACGATGGGGGTTTGTTCAGCTCTGCCGGGTTGGTACGGGGACCCGGGACGGCCACAAGCATCAGGATACCTCGCCCCAGTCGCAGTTTTCCTCCCCTTCTGCGAGGTTTGTCGGGGTGTGCTGGGTGCCGCTGTAGCAGCTCTCCTGCAAACCTGCCCCACACACAGAGCAAGGTGAAACTCATGCCACAGCGGTGAACGCTTCAGTGCCGGCGTTACCTGGGCTTTGCCAGGCCTGGGAGAGGCGCCAGCTGAGAAGAGAGAGAGCCCTGCAGGTTCAGGAGGATGCAGTGAGTGTCTGCAACCTCTCTGGCAGCGCAGGACCAGCATTGCACACATGCACACATGCACCCTGCCTCGCCAAACCCAGACCAAACACCAAACCTCCATGGCTGGAGTCTGGGGGTGTCTAACCCAGGGGTAGGTGCGCTGCGGCAGCGGCAGCTCTCATGATGTGTCCTCAGCTGCTGGGACATCGCAACACAACAGCAAAGGCAGCGCTGCGCTTTCTGCCCGGCTTCTCCGGCATGACGTGACGTGGTGGGACAACGACCAGCCCACTGCTGTGTGATGTGTCGCAGCGCCAAAAGTCATCTGGTGTTAACGGGGAAGGGAGAGGAGGGCCAAGACCGTGGAAGGGTTCTGGCTACTGCACAAATGGGGGTCAGCTGTTCGCAGCGGCCCCCAAATCCTTTTGGCCCGTAACTAATGGGTCAGCGAGAAAAACACAGTGTGATACAGTTCACTCACGGCCCTGGGTACTTTGAGAGAAAGGAACAGCCTTGGGCAGGGAGAGCTGGATAACCAGGGTGAATCGCTGCTCCCACGGGCTGGGAAGGATCATTGCTGTGCAGGTGAGTGGGTTTGGCATGAAATGAGCTCCTGTGCCCGTTGCTCTGCCTGACTGTGCCTTCACCCACTCCATAGCCACGCCCGAAGAAAACCGTAAAAAAACTCCAATTATAATGCAATTGATTTTGAAACGCACAAAAATGTCATTCATCCAAGCCCCTATTCCTGTGTTCCTGCCCTGTTTGTACTTTAGGGAGTTCCAGGGGCTGACACCCAGGAGCCATTTCAAAGTTGCAGCGGTTGCATCCCTGCTTGGTGGGCAAACCCACCGGGCCATACTGGTTTGACAGCCCGGGCTCCCTCCTACACAGGCGCTGCACTCCCTAACGAGCTGAGCAAGAAGAGCAGATACACTCACTCCCAGGTTTCGAGAGGTTTAAAATACAAAGCCACATAATCCAGCCGAGCAAAACCACATACGGAGCATAAGTATTGCACCAGTTCTTGCTGTTTTCTGAGTACAGGTTTCACGTCTGGAGCAGCATCTCCCCCCGCCCAGGCGCAGGGCAGCGAGGGTGTCCGGCCGGCCGTGCCCGCAGAGAGCAGCCGGGCAGCGGCTGTGGCGAGCACCCTCCCGGGGAAGGGATGCCATCCCCATACATGGAGACGGCTGCCGCGAAGAACTTTATGGGCCCCCTGGACTTAAAAGGAGCAAAGCTCTTCCCACAGCGGGGCAAAGGCTGGCAGCCTGCTCAGGGGATGTGCAAACCCACTTGGCAGGAAACATCTCACGGCAGCCTCCCTGCTCACCCAGCAAGAGTTTGGGGCTATGTTTCCTGCGATCGGCAGGTTGTCAGCGTGCCACTCGTCCCCACTGCGGTGCCCTGTGAAACCCTGGGAGCGGTGCCGGTTGCTCCACTCCCACTCACAGTGTCAATCAGTGGGGAGGAGTGATGGGCTGTCTCTGCAGGAGGTGCCCAGGTTGCCACGCACGCTCCTTGAGAAATCAGGCAAAGCCACAAATTGCTGTCTCCCAGGAATTAACACACCGAGAGAACACACGCAATGCAGGTTATCCCAGCGCTGCCGTGGTCCTTGTGGCATTAACGCTATTTGTTACCACCCTGATCTCTCCCACTGTCAGACCCTGGGCTAAGGCTGCCCCCGAGGGCTGCGGTCACGCGTGCTGTGGGCTACATGTGCTGTGGGCTACGCGTGCTGGTGGCGCAGGGGTGCAGAGCGGCGATGCAGAGGGCCAGGGGTCAGCGGGGGCAGAGGCTGGGGGGCTCCCACGCTGCCGCACGGCCATCCATGGCTGGACACGGGCTGCCGCAGGCAACGGCGCGTCTCGCAGCACCATCTGCCGGCTCCGGCCACCGCTGTGCGAACTGAGTCCGGTGTTTTACACACTCTCTAGCTTTACTGCTCTGCTTTAAATAACAGTCAGGACCAGCCAAGACTGAGACTGTGCACTGCTGTTGCACTGGAGAGCAGTCAGCAGCAGATACACATTTGCACCCTTTTCTGGCTGTTCAAAACACTGCGGGTGAGTCACCAGGAGAAATCCCCCGATTTCCAGCACAGTTCAAGCCCTGGGAAGGGGATATGGAAGGGAAGAAGAGCTTTCCAGATCTGATTCGCCACTGACAAATTGCTTTTGACAGTGGTTGAAATCATCTTTGGAACAAAATCTGGATTCTAAGGACGGTGAACTCTGTCTTTCAGCAAAGCTGTATGCATACTGGGGGGAGAGTTTTCTTTGGGTTTTCCGATCTGTGAGAAATACTGATGGTGTTTTTTTAACATCACCGTGCCCCCGTATCCAAGGGGACAGGTGAAACGATGCCCAAATGGGAAGTTTCAGAAGGAAACCAAAAGGACCCTGCTCCTGTCCAGCCCTTCCCAGCTCACAGAGCGCTCTGTCAAGACCAGGTGGACCCTCCTGTTTCCGTGGATGGGGAAACTGAGGCACAGAGCAGTGACATGACATTGGTCACCACCGTCAGGCTCCAGACTCTCATTCTGGCTCGTCATTCACCAGACCACAACCACTCTCTGTTAAACCAGATGTGACTCTGCTTCACATTCACATCCTCTCTCTGCTTTGCTTTCACTTCCTTTCAAGGCAGGGAAGAGCCAGGACAGCCCTCACCACTCACCACCTCTTGGTTTATGAGCTGCTACTTTTTTTTTTTTCCTTTAAGGTAAACATTAAATTTTAAAGTCCCAGAAAAAGCCCTTCTCCACAACTCCTGGCACATGAGCAGAAGCTGCCAGAAAGTAAGGAAAGAGGAATGAGAGCAGGGTATGTCGATGCCTCAAAGCGAAGAGGCCCGGCTGCGGCATGCGGCACACCGGCACCATGCGAGCGCAGGCTCCGGGGGGGCGGCCCCGAGCCCCGAGCCGGGTGTGCAGGCAGGGCTGCCTGCAAGGAGGCTGCCTTTTTCTCCCTGCAAGTGTTTTACAGCCCTGCCAGAACAAAAGCGGCTGTTGCTGTTGTTGACTCACAGGATAAGATCATTGTTGTGGGATTTTTTTTTCCTGCATCTGTGTGTCACTTAGAAATAATTTTTTTCTAGAAAATCTCTTCTCCTCCCCTCCACCCGCAATGTGAAAAGGGAATCTGCGCTCAAAGCCACAGCTGAGATTGCAGATAGACCGTTCCCTTCCTGATCCTTATCTCACCAGGATGTAGGAGGATCCTTGGGGAATAGCTGGAAGCCTTTTGCTGGAGCCATCCAAGAAACCGCGAGCTGACTACAGCCTTTAAATGGCAAATCCATCAAGTGCTCGGGGATCAGGATCCGAAACACTGTTTAACCCCATCTACCACCCCTACTAGTATGGGATAACTACGACATCCCTGGACTCTGCCACATGGGAGCTGCCCCGGCAGCCCCACCTGCCCTGGGCATGGGCTCCTCCTCGAGCTGCCTTCTCCACAGAGCTCTGCGGGCACCGCCACGTCAGCTAAATAACATGATCTAAAAATACACCTTCGAATCCTAATCTAAACCAAAGCCTTAAATTGCTGGCTCACAAACTTATTCCAGCTGCAACCCGCTCGCGAGCAGGTAGTTTTGTGTGGCAGCAAACCCACGGCTGAGTTTCTCTTGGGCGGTGAGCGCTCCGGGGGTGGTCCCAGCTCCAAGAGCCCAGCCTGCAGCTGGGGCAGCAGGAACAGGGGACGGGGAGCCGGCTCGGTGCCACGCAGCAGGGCTGGGAGTAAAAGGTAGTGGGAAACAAAGAGGAGTCTGGTCCTTTCCTCCACCTCGGACTGGGTCACACTGGCACTTCTGGACGCTGCTCTGAGCTACAGCCAGGAGCTCTCAACAGCAACGCAGCCGCAGGGACGGACAGAGCCGCCCTGGGTGGCTGGAGAGGGCTGTGGATTGGCGGGTGCTGAAGTTCCCAGTGATGGCCATGAACCCAGGGGCTGACGAAGACCATACCATTCACCTCAGCATCATCCTCCCACTTGTCCAGAGCAGACTGCTAAGATGTCCGACGGACTCTCTGCCTCTGCTCGATGGCTGATGCCCATCTGATACCACGGAGGAATGGAAAAATGAATCCTGGACCCCCGTGCAGCCAAACCTGATCCTTCTTACTCACAGTCCCTCCTGCTGCCAACTTTATCAGCCTGCACAAGGCAACCTGCTTCAAATCGCAACTGGTTTTATGCAAAAATGTTACTGTATGTGGCAGCAAAGGCGTCCAAATACTCCAACCACACCGATGCCACTAGCAGAAGGATTATATATTACGGCAGTATATATTTATATGTGTCCACATGCGCACACACAGACAGTATAGCCATCAGCAGAGATAAGTGGAGGATTGTTAGCACCGATGTACAGAGCTCTGCTGCCTGAGCTCAGCCATATGTTTCCCTAAGCCTCTCAGCAGGAGCACAATGCATGCTCACGGGAGAGCAATTTGGTAGAGGAGTAAAGGAAGCAGCCCTTCGGTCGGGATCTGGGGTTGGATGCCTGTAAGTAAATAGTGAGAAGGGGAGGGCAGAGCTGGTTTCTACGCCAAAATGCTCCCTGATCCCATGCTCCGGTCCCATTTGGCTCCTCTGTGCAGGGAGTGTTTAATCATTTTGCAAGCTGTAAAAACCTCCAGCCCAGTGTTTCCTGACACTGGGACTGAAGGAGGGCGGTGGGAGAGGAGCCGAGTGCCCACAGAAGGAGGATGCAGGGC
The DNA here is from genome assembly GCA_013389945.1 of Fregata magnificens. Taxonomy (NCBI): domain Eukaryota; kingdom Metazoa; phylum Chordata; class Aves; order Suliformes; family Fregatidae; genus Fregata; species Fregata magnificens. The sequence goes on along the minus strand of WAAD01015343.1, from coordinate 103,585 downwards.
TGCAAGGAGGGATGCAGCACCCACGGCCCCCCGGGACGTCCCTGGGCTCAGGGAGAAGCCACGCTCATGCGGGGCAGAGACAGCAGAAGGGCACAGGCTTGTCCTCCTTTGGTGACAGAGGAGTCGCAGCAGCCCGGCAACCTGGTTCTTTCATATTTAGGACAGGAAACAGATGCTGCCTGGTGGAGGAAGCATCTGAAGAAAATAAGTGCACCTAGTGCCTTCCTCGGCAGGAACCCGGTGGGAACAGGGGGTGCTGGGCGGAAACGCCCCATTCGGCCCCAGCCAGGGCAGGTGCAGCTCAGCTGTGTTTGATGGCATCGCCCTCGGCTGCATCAGTGGGGATGGGGGCCCACAGGGCTTTTTTCCTTTGGGTCTTTTATTTCTCCTTAGAAGCACGGGGAGCTGGGGGCAACGAAAGCGCAGATTAGTCATGTACCTGTTGGGAAGGCGGTGGTCCCCTCCGTCAGTCACTGCAGTAACGGCTGCAGTAGCCCCTTGTGTGATCTGGCCTGAGGGTCATGAAATGAGCTGATGGAGCGTTTCTCACCTCACCTCCAGCCCGGGAAACGTGGGCTTGGTGTACCACACAGTCTGGGTACGAAGCAAGCCCCCTTCCCGCTGCTCAGCAGCAGGTTTCCAGTCCCAGGTCAAACACCTATGCCAGCACATGGACATGGGTTTACTGAAGACAGGCATTTTTCTGAACATCTCTCCAGTCCACAGCTGCTAAAAAGGACAGACAAAAAGAAACCCAGCAGCCTGTGCCCCGGTCGGACCAGCAGCGTTGTGGGCATCTTTTAGACAGAGACAGTGTCCCCATGGGAAAGCACCTGCCTTCTAAGAGAAAGAGATGGGACGATCTAATACTAGCACATTTTACGGGCTGGTACAAACAAAACCTTGCGCAAAGGCTGCTCGTTTTCCTTCCGTTCCAAAGCACCTTTCCACAAGCGGGTGTTGCTGCCCCACTGAGCCGGATCAGAGCATTTTTGGACCATGAAGCACCCTCCTGCCAGCAGCTGGCCTCTGAGCCCCCCGCCCAGGCCCGGGTCCTCTTCACTGCGTTTTGCTGTGCTGCTCTTTGTGCAACCAGAAATCTGGCAGCCAGGGTCCGGCTTCTTGTTACGTCCTAGAGTACCTTAGCATTTATAGAGAGGTTTGCTCTGTGGCAACATGCCAGCACATTTCTTTGTAGCTCCACCAATTTGAGAAACAGTTTCCTTAAATAGAGCTGAAAAGACAAAGCAAATACTCTTAAAGGAAGAGCCGTCAGCCAGGGCAAAAGTAGTGCCAAGGGCTAATGTCAGCTCTCCTGTCAGCCTGCTAGAGCCGACCGCGCTCGTGGGCTGCGTGCGAGAGCCTTGCGCTGCATTTCACGGTCGGTCGGAGCTTCTGCAGAGGCGGCTCCTACCCCAGCTCACCCTGCAGCTGCAGAAATATTTGGGCCAGCCCAAGAGAGAGGGCCAGGCCTTGGGAAATGGGTGCCCCGGGAGGGGGAGGAAGACCCCGCTTCTGGTCAGGGCACCAGCGGGGACCCGCGGGGAACCACGGCCACCTCCCAGCAGCTGCTGCTGGCGCCGGGCTCGGCCACCCCCCGGCAAGGCTCCGTGAGGGTTGTCATTAGCAGCGCAAAGCACCCGTAAGCATGAGCCACGCTAATCTCTCCCCCGCACCCAGCACTCCCCCGTCGAGCCACCACCCTGTTCCAAACATCTCACACCTTTTCCCTCGGAAATACAAAGGAGTTTCTTTGGGGAGTTAGCTAGGAACCTGAACTCGGCATTGCGCTGTCCAGAGCTTAATTAGCTGGGCACAGACTTATACACACAATTGTTGCTCCAGAATGCATGATCTGAGAAATGTGTCTTGGTGTCTGTGCCGTTTTCACCCCACTCTCGTGGCTCCCACGCTGTTTCGGTTGTTGTATCCAGCCCGGGCAGACTGACGAGCGGGGCGCAGCTCAGAGGGTGCTCACTCCCAGCTGCTTCGCTGTGTGCTCTGCGCTAGAAATAACCGACGCCGACTTCTGGAGCAGGATGTAAGTCCTCAGAATGAAAGTGTATGTTTCTTTGAACTTCTGTATTTTGAAGGCATAGACGATGGGGTTCATGGCTGAGTTGGCATGAGACAGCAGGATGCCCAGGTACATCAGAGGCTGCGGGATGGCGCAGGAGGGGCAGAAGTACAAAATGCAGTTCAGGATGCCCAGAGGCAGCCAAGACACTGCAAACAAGAAGACGATGAGGGCCAGATATTTGGCCATTTTGTATTCCTTCCCAGAAACTGTTCCTCCTTCTGGAGGACTTGCTGAGCTCAGGCTCAGTTTTATCCACATGATGTAGAAAATCTCAGTGTAGAGGGCACACATGACGAGCAAGGGAAGGACAATCCAGGCGAAGAAGCTGAAATACACCACATAATCCATTCTCATGACAGCCAAATAGCGGCACTCGATGTAGCTGGAGCTGCCTGTGTGCTGGTTCCACCCCAGCATGGGGACCAGGCCCACCAGCACGGACACAAGCCAGCAGAGTCCCAGAATCACACAAATCCTTTTCTTCATGATGGCTGCCCTGTACCTGGGTGGGCAGGAAGCATCAGCCATGTTAGATGCGGTTCTTCAGAAAAAAAGAGCTACAATATTCAGTAACTTGGGCTTTTAAGTACTCATTTCTGGTTGGCCTTATTCAAATTAAGCGGAGTTCTGTGCAGTTGGTCCTTAGCAGCTTCTGACATTTAAAATGTGTTTGAAAACTACAGGGGAACTTCCAAATGGTCACTGATCCCTTTTAAATGAGAACCCACAGATGCAGGGCCAAAACCTTTCCTCAGAAACACTGGTTCATTTTGACCTGCATCAGTAGGGGAGTCTCCCCAGGGAAAACCTGAAGACCACCACCTTATTCGGACTTCAAGCATATACACACCTATGAGCAACCCTTCCCTGACTCTCTGTATCTTAAGATTTTTCAGGCATTGCTGAATTTCCAGGAGTGCCCAGGCTGCTGGTGCTCCATTGCCTACACTTTGGGAACCGCTGCCTTTGTGTGAGTTTCTCTCAGAGAACCGACGATGCCCAGGAAGCCCTACGATGCTGCAAGCAAGGGAGAAGGAAAATATAAGGGAGGAGAGAACTGGGGAAAAGATGATGAGACAGGACCTTTGCCCAGACTCACCTGGTCGGCAGCTTCACTCGTAAGTACCTGTCGACTGCGACGGCCAGGAGAGACAGGATCGAAGCATGAGAAAAGATCATCATCAGGCAGCACAAGACCAGGCAGGAGTAGAAGTGGATGACGACTCCCAGGCTCACCATGACAGCCAGCGGCGTGACAAGGATCCCCACGGCGATGTCAGTGAGTGCCAGCGAAATAATGTAAAAGAAGGTGGTCTTCTGAAGAGCTGGGTTCAGCTTCGCTGCCCAGATCACCAAAGCATTGCCCACTGCAAATATCCCAATAACACACTCCATCACGATATAGATCACATCTGGGCTGCCTACTGACATTTTGGACATCTGAGGCTGTTTACATCCAAAATTAAGAAATGCTGTGCTGAATTCTTTTTTTCTTCCTCCAACAGCCAGGTCAGAAGCCAGCTCCTCCCTGATCTGCCTTAAACTAAGTCCCTCATTCAGAATTTTGCACACTTTCCGATCTGCATACACAAGTCACTCTTTGAAGAAGAGCGGAGCAAATTGTCTGTGAAGATCCACTTATCAGACCTTCTATAACAAACCCTGTAACATCTTTCTGTCTCCCGGAGGTTTCAGCATATGTAGGTGTGCTTTTGTAGAACAGTCAATGTTATCTAGTGGCAGCATCACACTATGAACAAACCACAGGGACTACCTGTTGGATGTGGTAATTTTGCTAGTCCATTTTAGCCGCAAATGCATGATTTCCTCCACAACTAGGTGCTCTGTACTGCCTAGCAGGGTGAATTAGCCAATGCACAGCTGTACGGCACCGCGCCTAGATTGCTCCATCTCTGAGCTTCTTTAAAGCCTGCTCAGTCTATACTACATGCAGGGTAGGTGTGTCATCAGAGCAAACAGGGCCAAGGGACCTTGAGTGATCTAGTCCCTTCCCCTGCCACAAAGAAGGGGTGGGGAGAGCACATGTGAAGACACGCAGCTGGGGTTTGGGTGAGCAAAAGGCAAATGGAGGGAGAAACATTTTCTTTTGACTCTGTTACACAAGCTGCTCCCCTAAGGTCCCACGCGGTACCAAGTTCTTATTCTCAGGAGCTGCGTTTACTGCAGGGACAGGGCAGCAGAGGAGGTGGGCCCCATTAAGCCCCTATAACTCAGCTTTGCGGTAGCTGTCTCTACGAGAGGCATCTGGCTGCAGCCACAGGAGTAGATGACAGAAAAAGGAAGCTGGCGGCTGAGGTCAAGCGCAGCAAGCGCAGGAAGTGGGGAGCGCTCTTGCCCAAGTATGAGTGGCAGCCAGGAGGACACAGATATTTCCCACGTCTGCTCAAAGCTGCAAAGTGCCAGCTGCCCACTCCTTCCCAGGTACTTCCCAGAGAAGTAACTCATTCAGCTTGCAAAAGCCTAGCATGCATCCCAGGGGTAACCTTGCACATGCCTCTCCTGGGATTTATCTCCTGCACCCCCAGATATGCTGTGATAGATTGGATTAGAAAACCAGCACAGCCAAGTTCAGTTGCGGACTGGGACTGTCTATAGACAGCTCACCATTTTCCCAGCAGTAATTCTACCAAAATGCCTTCCAGTCGGGGAGCGAGAAGCACTTACGTTGATTTCAAGGAAGGGGAATTTGTCCAACTCTTTTGACAGCAGAGAATAAAGAAGTCGCATTTGTTTCTGGCTCTGTGTCCTCCCAGGGCTGATTTCACTTCCCCAACCTCAGTTTTGCCAGAAACTTGGGTGGAAGAGATGAAGGACTCAGTGTCTGGGAAACCAAATATTACCCATGTCTGCTTAAGGCTCCGTTACACTAATATGGTACCATCCACCTAATCGTTCGCTCGCTCTTTGCTCGTTCCTGGAGAGCGTGCATTTCTATTTGCCCAAGAACCAGATTACCCTGCGACTCACAGGCTGACATGAGCTCACAGGTTTGCATCTCTTCTCAGTTTCATCTGAAACGGGAGCAGCTCCTTCACTGGGGATCCACGTCAAGGAGCAAGGCACCACGCACTGCCAGGCTCACCCACAGCAAACAGATCACAACTTTCACAACCTCTCCCCACTACTTCCCATCACTTCCCACACCTTTTCTCAGTTTCTCCGTCTTCCTTAAACAAAGCATAGGAAAGTATGCCACTCTGAACATGACTTGGTTGGTCGTCCTACTGATTTCTAGCAGCAATGAGGGCTGTCACTGAAAACGTCCCCTGCATTATGAGCGTTCTTGTCAGACCGAGAAAGGTCCAAGTAACGAGCATTTTCTGGCTACCTCAGGGCCTTAACTGAAATGGTATACCCTGAATTAAATCAAATACTGGAATTTAATGAAACACCCTTCTAACGTCCCCTGAACTGCCTCATTTCCTATAGTGCTGCAGAGCGATTATCTAGATTGATAAGTGGCAGCTTTGCACAATCAACTCTGGTTATAGTTCTCCCATTTCTAAAACTGTGGCTTGGAGAGGAAGCGGTTACAGTATTTGCTTATAGGTTGCTGGTAGGCAGGCTTGTGGAAGTTTTTCCTTTTTTTTCCTTCAAAATACATTTCCAAAGTACTTTGCTGATACCAGGCTGCTGGAGGAATGCTGTGAGCTTTAGGAGATGTGTCCAGAGGGGGGAACGTTTCCTGGATGCTGAGGTATTTGCAGCTCTGTGGAAAGGCAACAGCTGATTTGCTGCCCGAGTGCCAAGGACGTGAAATACTGGAAGAGGTTTGCACCCCGGAGAGTCACTGGAACAACTGAGCACCAGACACTGAGGACGAATCCCACACACGGTCTTTGATGCCCATGCTCCCTTCTGCAGCTCAAGCCAGAGTGGGAGCGTCTCCAGCAACTCACCATGTCAAACGACAGCCTGGGGCTGAGCAGCCTGGATGGGATTTACATTGGCACCGAGTGCTTGGTTGCTTTGTTTGCCACTTTGGGTAACATCCTGGTCATCTGGGTGGTGAAGCTGAACTCGATGTTTCAGAACACGACTCTGTACTTCATCGTTTCCCTGGCGCTGGCTGATATCGCAGTGGGGATCCTCGTCATGCCCCTGGCCATCGTGGTGAGCCTGGGCATCAGCATCCACTTCTACGGCTGCCTATTTATGTGCTGCCTGATGGTGGTTTTCACTAACGCGTCCATCCTCTCCCTCCTGGCCATCGCAATTGACAGGTACCTGCGAGTGAAGCTGCCAACCAGGTGAGTGCTGGACCACCACGGGCCCCTCCACTCGCCCCGCTCCTGCCAGCTTTCCCACGCCGAGCCGCCGCCCCACGGGTGCCACCTCCTCTCTCCTCTTTAACTTGGCCCTTTTCTAAAAAAGATCTACTCTAAATGCATGCTTGCACATGGAGAAAATACCTGTGCCTGAAAGCCCACCTGAGACAAGCTATCTAGAGCAGGAACCACCCTCTGCAGTTAATAACGCAGCACGGACAGACCCCGGGGTTGTTCGTGCAGGGCCAATAGCTTGGTGTTATTGCTGATCAGAATTTGGCCACAGGATGAGTCTGTGGTCAAACAGTTGAATTCTTCAGATGTTTTGTTAATTGGGCAGGATGCTGAGAGAACTATAGATTTCTTTGGGTTTCTGAGACTAGTCTTTTAAATAAAATTCCCTTTAGTGTTTACCAAAAATACAAAAGAAGTAACAGACTTATTAATGGCTGCCTTAAGAAGTCATTCACTTTTTGTATTTGAATGGAAAAGTATGTAAGCTAGAAATGCAAAGCATAACCTCAAGCATGAAAGAAGTCATTTTTTTCATGGGGAAAGGACCTATAAAATTGAAGAGTGAAAGAACAGTTTGGTCCTACAAATGGCATAAACCAAATGTAAAGAGTAAGGTACACCCAAGGAAGCTGAGAAATAAGATAGGACTGCTAATAGTAGAAAAGCAATACCTAGGCAAGAGGAGCACTAAGATCATAACGAAACAAGAAACAAAACAGCTGAAAACATCCTATTATAAAGAGGGGAAGTTAAGCACAGCGCTTCTTATGGGTGCTGCAAAGTAACTGTTACAAATGAAGAGTTAGGGCTTGTCTCAAGATTTAGTTCCCCCCTCCCAAAAAAAAGTTAATGCTCCCTTTTGTGACAATGAACCTGTAGTATTAGAACATGCGAGTTCTTGAAACCATCCATAACTATTTTAAACACTTCTGTTTAACACGACCTGGCTTTTCTTCCCCAACAGGTATAAAATAATCACTACAGAGAAAAGAGTTTGGTGGGCACTGGGTTTGTGCTGGTCGGTGTCCCTGCTGGTAGGATTAGTCCCCATGTTTGGATGGAACAAGACAGAACAAAGAGACCCTGGCTTTCTCAGGTGTCAATTTATCTCTGTGATGAAGATGGATTACATGGTGTATTTTGGCTTCTTCACGTGGACCCTTGTCCCTCTGCTCATCATGTGTGCTCTGTACGTTGAAATCTTTTACATCATCCGGACGAAGCTAAGACAAGGTACAAACAATGTGAGAGGGGCAGGAGGTTTTTATGGACAGGAGTTCAAGACAGCCAAATCTCTAGCACTTGTTCTCTTCCTGTTTGCAATATCCTGGTTGCCCCTATGCATTATAAACTGCGTTTCCCATTTTTACCCTGACTGTCAGATCCCCCAGTGTTTGATGTACTTGGGAATCCTGTTATCCCACGCCAATTCTGCCATGAACCCCATTGTCTATGCTTGCAGGATAAAGAAGTTCAAAAACACGTACCTTTTAATTTTAAGGACCTATGTCCTGTGCAAAAAACCAGACCCAGCTCTTACAGAGCAAACAGTGACCAGCAGTAATAAATAAAGAACAAATGTTGACCTGCCAGACCATTGATAAACCACTTTGCTTTGTTAAGAAACTTGTGGGAAAAATGTGTGTTCTCTTTCATCTACTCCCACTCTTGCACAAACTGTTTTGTGATAAGGGCAAGCTCCTCTTACTCAGTCTGATGCACATTTGACATTAAGCCCAAAAGGATCATTTGTAATCTGCATTATTGTACCCCAGAGAATTCTGCTTGGTGGTTGCTGTACCAGGCCTTCCAAGCAAGCATCTTCATTTTACAGGACCTTCCAGTTTTTATTCATTGGCATGAGCGTTATTTGGTAGACCAGCCACCCAAAGCACTGTTAACAAGGCAGACTTTTTGCTCCTAGTTCCCCAGCTCGGCTCCACAGTCAGCTGGCAAATACCAGTGCTTGTTCATTTCTAGTTTTAACTCAAGACTGAGAAGTCTTTTTGTTATAATTTTGATTTCTCTTTTTGCCCAGTTATAGGCCCTTTGCTCACACACAGCCAGACTTGCCCTGACTTTTTTTTTCGTCCAGTAGCACCTGTCCAATAAAACTATGGCATCTCCTGCGACACCTCCACCTGCAGATGACCTGCATTGTGAAATTGCCCTGACCCGCTGCTGATGGTCCTGCCGCTGACCATCTCAGCTGAAAGGCCAGAAGCTGCGCTGACTTTGGTGACCCTCCTCTTCTTTGGGGGAGATCCTGTCAGTGGGAGACTTTCGTCGCTTTTAAATCAAGACAACGCTCACCCCAGAAGCCTGCAAAATTGACCTCAGACATGGAGCACCCGGCAAGAGCCGAACTGCTGAACACACTGAAGCTATTCATTAATGAGATATGCTGGGGACAGGGGCGCATGCCAGGAAAAGACGACTGTCAAAAAATAAACTAATGATATATTTAAGTTCTTCCCTCCTCCCCTAGCTCCCTGACCAAGGATAGAATCGACTATCTCTAAACCACCCCGGATGCATTTTCCTAATTTTTTGTCTTACATTTTGTATCCTAATACTTTGTATTAAATCATTTCAAAATACAGAAGAGTCACTTAAGACAAATTTTGTCCAGTGTTTTTTTTCCATAAGGATTGGTTGGGTCCACTGAAAAATAGGATAAAGGTGTTCTTTGTTGTTGGTAATACAGCAGTTCGCAATCCAGGCACTAAGACTATTCTTACACTCTTTGTCTTCTCTGTCAATTTAGACTATAAACTTGAGTCTGGTCAACTTGTGCTGCAGTCAGTGTTGTCACATTTCCATGAATAATAATAAGTATCAGATAGGTTTTATATTAATTCAGCCTGCTCTTCTCCCGTGACAATCAAAAAAGCAGCCTGCGTGAAGTCGCCACGCGGTTTTAGTCAGTGTCCTGACTAGGACGGCACAGAAATTGCAGTAAATATTACACCACAGTTCACACAGCCTGGTTTTAGGGAGCATGGGTCAAGCTGAAAATAGGTCATTAAAGGCCAGGCTCTTTTCTCTCCATCTTTAAATGATCAAAGCCCTCTAGAAAAAGCAGAAGAGGGAATGCATCATTCTGTTATTTATCTCAGAAAGTGTTGGCGTTTGCTCCTTTAGCTGAGATCAGATATGTCCATTTATTATCTGATGTAACTAACCCTCGTCACAGGCCAAAGATCTGCCCTGTTACACAGCTCAACTCTATTAATAAACAGGCCAAAGGAAGCCATTGCCTAAGTACATCAGAATTTTGCTACATGATCTCTGATTATCAGTTGATAGAACTGATTGCTTTCGGCAGAAAACCATTCATTAGAATGATGCACAGCAAACTTTGCCTATGTATTTTTGAGAAATTGAGAAAAGGGAGAGCACCACCGCACCGAATTCCTAGCAGGCTGCCTGACAAACTCCAAGCGAACAAGGCATAAGGGTATGGAGAAAAAACAGAAAGAGAGAGAAAGGTTTCTAGCAGAAACCTACTGAAATAGCAAAAATGGGAGACCCAGAATAGCAAAACAGAGGACACACGACCCCTCCTCTATTCTGATTAGCAGGTGCAGTTGTCCCAAATTCCTCTATCTGTCTATAGACCAAAGAGCTGGCTGGTGGCTACCACTAAAAGCTGTGTATGACTACACAGAGCTCTTGGCATGGGAAAGGGAGAGACAGACGGATGCTCTGGGATGAGTCTGGGACTCAGCAGCAGCCATGCAACAAACGGAGGTTCTCTGTCACCCTCCATCTCCAAGGGCTGTACCACACTCAGCTCTCTGGTAGCCACACTAAATTGCTGCACTGTGGTTGGCGACGTTTCACGGAGTACATGAAACGGTTGTGCTCAGTACAATTCACGGTGAGGAAACATCTACATGAAAACCCCAACATCCTAGCTGGTCTTGGCAGGGGGAAGCCTGTGGTGAGTCACCTTTTCCTGCACTTCTAACACAGGACCTAACAGCATCTAACACAGGACGGTAGCATTCTTGTTGGTATGATGAAGTAACATTTGTGCAAGCCACGTAGATTTTCAGACATTCTTATTTCTCAGTTGCTGTCAGGCAGCAGACTAACATTGTTATTAGTCTTAAACAAAAAAATAATTGTGAACCAACTACAATCAACCTCATGAACCTCTCAGCAGCTGCACATTTTGAGGAGTAATATGGTATTTTCTCTATTAAATAGCACTTGAAGAAACTGCCATGACTGAGATGAGAGCAGATACAGCAAAACAAAGACCACAAGTTCTACTCCTGACCCTGTAAAATGGTCAGCAGTCCTACCCCCACGCCTCTCAAGCCAGATTTCGGAATGCAATGGTGTTTGTGCACTTGCTTTTCAGTGGTCCCCTGGACTTCCACCAGCTTCTGCAGTCACCAAGGCAGGACAACCCAACAGAGCTGGCAGAGGTGGAGCCTCTGCTCTGCTAACTGCTTGTTGGAAAGACACCAAACACACCACAGCCAAGCGGAACTAAATCCAGCTGCCCGTCTGCGGCTTCGTGCTGCCATCAGGCGGCACATCCAGTCTCACTCGTTTGAAGCCTCCCAGATGTCACACTTGCTGTCCTCAGCTGCAGCGCACAGGAGGCTGTAGGACCCGAGGTGCTGGTCCCACCTAAGAGATTCCTCTAGGGAGGTGTTTACAATAGCACGCATGCAATCATCTGCATTTTCAGAAAAGAGAAGTACCTGCAGGAATCTGACACTCTCTGGTGACCAGAAGCCAGGAGGCTTCTGAAGCCCAGGGGGCTGAGGTGGCAGAAAACTTAGCTCCAATTCAGCCTGGCAGGAGAAGCGTGGTACCACAGATGGAGATCACTGTACTTCCTCAGACACCAGGCCTCCCACCCGCGGGCACAGGAACCTGCAGAGAAGCTTCTCTGGGGCTGCTAAGGCTGAGTCGCTAGTGGTAACTTATTCCCCAGTTTACGACATGGGGATGATTTTTAACTTTTTACAATATATTTAGAACAATCTGGGTAATGACACGTGAATGAACACTTCTAGAAATTTTGACTGGTACACTGTGATTGTGCTTTTCTTTTATGTGACCCAATGAGGAAGCAGACATTTGCACACAAACATTTCATTATCATAACTTCGATAAACAGAAAATAACTAAATCAGAGCACTTGGCAATCAAAAACCAAGAAAAATGCTCCAGTCAGTGACAGAAAAGGGAAACATAAGGGCACAGACATGAATAGGCACAGAGTAACATTTCCATTTTTCAATTTTCTTTAGTAGTTCAAAGCAATAGCAAACACACAAATGGAAACTTTACAAGTGCATTGTAAGGACTCACTGAGATTTCTACAGATGAGGAAATACGGTATGAAAAGCAATTTGTCCACAACTGTTGGCAAGCAGTTTGGAATAGGAGACATTAGTTTCCCCTATATAACTATAAAATGAGCTGATGTTACACATGGCAGCGCTGGCATTCCTCAGAGCACTATAGGCCTTGATAGAACGTTTTGGTAGCATTTGATATGCAGAAAGTGCAAGCGTCTTCATTTCACTAGAAGCTTCTTCATCACACAGCCATCGGTGTCCGACTCCGCGGGAAGACCAGAGTGGTGTAGGCAACCTCATTCTGGGGACATGAAAGAAGCTACAAGCATTAGAGAGCGTGCAAGCATCACATCTCAGCATAAATTTCCTGCTTTTAATTTGTCCTCAACACTACACACCATAAGCAGTCACAGTCTGTCCCTGCACATGGGAAATTAGTAAACGCTATGCTGGATCAGACCAGTTGTTAGTCTAGCTCAGGATCGTGGGTCAACGCTGCATTAGGGGCTTCCAAAGAATCAATATCACAAAGGAAAACTGCAGAAATGCGTGCCCTGTAAAAAGATTTTCCCCTAGCCTGCCTAACTAGTGGTTTAGTTTAGCCCCAGAACCCTTGAAATATATGAGGAGTGTGGCATTTGAATCCTGTCACAACAGAGAAGGAATATCTTTCCTCCTACTGTCCAGGTACCTCCTCAGGTAACTCCCTGCAACTACATACACAGGCTGAAGCCTTGGATGCACAAAAGAAAGCATTTTTCCATGTCAAAAGAACTGTCGACTAACACTCGAGTCTTGCAAGAGCAAACCTCTTTTATCGCCCCCCAAATTAACATTTACCATTCTATCAAGAATCTGAAGTCTCTGCGTAAAGTATTAGAAATAATAGTTGTGACCTTTACCTGGACGTTCTTAGCAGATTCCTCAGTCACTGTCTGGGAGGGAACTTGCTCTTGTAAATTTTGGTGGGATCTCTTATACTCTAGGAAGCAGAGGGATACCAGTCTCAGCTGTCTGCTCTGTGTTTGGAGGCAGCAGTGCAAGAGAGGTGCGAGAGTGGGGTGACAGAGCAGCACCAGAGAGTGCATGGCTTGGATGTTGCGTGTAAAACCTGTCAGACCTTCAGTGCAAAGTGAGCAGTTTGGCAGCCCGAGTAGGAGGGTAGCCCAAGTCCCTGCCCAGCTGTTGGAAGTGGCTAGGATGAAAGCGACTGATGAATTTGGCGAGAACTCTGTGTGGCCAGTGTTAGGACAAGAAAAACCCCAAACCAAAACAAACACAACCAACAAAAACCACCGCAACTCATTAGTGCTAAAGTTAATTCTACTGTCAAAACAGCCCCTGGGATGATTCATGAGGAGTTACTGCCAGGAATGATCTGTTCATCAATACATTAATTATGTAAGGAAGCCAAAATTTGAGCCTCTTTCAAAGCAACTTCCGTAGAAGTTACTTTGAAACCTTAGTCCTGTAAGATGCAGCCCGAAGAGCACAGGAACTTAGCACCATCCATGTTAAGCTGTGCAGCACAAGATGTTAAGCACTTCTCTGCCACCAGGTCTGGATCATCATGCTGCTGTTACTCCCTCTACTGTGCCACTTACGTTTTCTGAAGAGGTAGATGATTGCAGAAACCAAAACAGTTGACAGGATGCCAGAGAGAAAGGCTAGCGATATGTAGAGTATTTCATCGCTGTTGATACACAGAAAATAGTGTCAGAATCCCTCGCTTTAACAGAGGTGTTGAAGAACCAGTAGTGCTCAAATTCACCAAACTTTATGAAATGTAATACATCATTTAGCTCAAGACCCATGAGGTTAAAAGGTACATATCTGCATTAAGCATCACTATGAATTAAATATCTAGTGCACAGACTAGGAAATTCTAAGCAACCTTTTAAAACCCCAAGACATAAAATGTATTACATATAACTCCTCCCTTACAAGAGGAGTCTGCACTCTCAGGGGACTCCGCGTTTGAAGTCAGGAAATAAAGGTAGAGCATTTACATATCAATCCAGCATTTGTCTCCTGAAGCTTTTAAGTCTGCCGCAGAGGTATATACAGTGGTATGTACAGTGACAGTAGTTGCAATGGGTTCTGGTGTAACTGGAAGTGAATTTAAAAAAAAAAAGTCAAAACCTGGTTTTAAAATGTGTTGATTTCTCCAGTAATATTACAAGCAACAAGAACTACATAGAGGCATGCGCCTATTCAAGTATTATTGTAAGTATAGTATTTCTCTATCAGAGGGCTGAAAGTGGAAACACCAGACAGAAAAATTTAGTCATTCATATTATTACTGTCTCACAGCAGCCTTTGGCAGCCATGCAGTTCTTCCCCAAATGCATACACCTCCTGCTAGGCTACCCCCACAGCAGCCCTTTCTGAGTCAGGACAATATCAACTTAGTCAAGAATACTGCATCTAAGAAAATTCCTTAAAGAAGAAAATACCTGCATTTGCTTTTGAGGAACGACTTCCCATTCTCTNGGAAAGTTATATTTATATATATACACACACACTAGAGCAAAACAAACCTATCGCCCTCTTCTAACTCACAGGCTTTAGTTTTCATCAGATTCAGACATCTTACACAAGCTGGCACAAAGCCACAGCAGCAAACCCGGCAATTACTCAGCACAAATCCTACTTACCAATGTCCTGCTCCTGTGCATGCACATGCACGTTCACTACACTTTGATGAACATGTTGCCTTCTTTCAAAAGGATGGTGTATATTTAATAACTCAAAAAGCACCCACAGAATTATTTTTGCAGCAGCTAGAACTGAGTGAACTTTAGGAACATTTTCATAATCGGAAGCAGCTTTGAAAAAAAATGCCCCTTTAAGTTCTTCTTTCTCAAGTTACGTTGACTTTTTGCACCAAAGCAGGAACAACTTTGCTCTCAAATTTGGGGGTGGAATCTTAAAAACACCAGCCTACTATAGAATTCCTACCCCGGCATTTCTCACTGCATGGCTTGCAGACTGTGCAGTGGGAGTAACATGGAAGTATTGCCGACAACAATCTCTGTTGCTCTCATCTTTTTCTACTGCATGCCCATTACTGCCCATGTTCCAGAAGACTCAAACGGTTAAGACCTCCCCTTTCCTGCACCAAGTCTAAAAGTGCGCTGTGTTTGCAGTAATAAAAGTAATGCCAGTGAGTTATACAGCCCCCTCTTACCTCGCACCATAGAGCTGCTACCCGCCTGCTGGTAGGGAATTCCCGAAGCGTTAGCACAGCAGCTTAGCCACTTGCTTTGTGAAAAGAATCTCTGTCAAACTAGTTACCAGCTCCTCAGATGTGGGGTTACATAAATGTGGAAGTTGAGCAACTTCACTTTTATTAAAAAAAAAAAAAAAACAACCAAAAAAACCCACCAAAAAACAGGAAACTATGAAAGACACCTGCTTTCTCAGGAACTGCTGATCTAAAAAAAATAAGTCAGCTTCAGTTAGCTCACTTTTAAGTAAGGTTCTTACCTCTAAAGAACACCTTTTTTTTGCTGAAGTGTTGTACTGAAAAGCATAGAAAACTGTGCTATTTTACTAACTCCACTAAAAATAAGCACTTCCCTACCTTAGTACCAATCCATACAAGAGAGGCATGTAAGCACACCCTAGTCTGCTTACTTATTTACTAAATAAATCGCTTCCCAACACAGAAAGGATGAGATTACACATCGGCAAGTGCTTTGCTCAGCTGGGACATTTGAGATATAACAAAATCTTTCAGGGAAAAGGTTTCCTATAAAAAGAAAATGAAAAGGCCTATACTGTGTGTTATCATAATACACATAAAACTATTTTCCTTGTTACACAAGAAAGAAACAAAGCAAGCAACATTTTTTTTTCTATAAAAATCCAGGAAAAGCCCACCCTCTAGAAAAAACTTATCCATTTCACTGTTTTAAACTTAATACCAGTGAGTTCAGTTGAAACTAAGTTTTCCACTAGCTTTTCATACATTTCTTGCCAGCTACATCCTCTTTTCCACAGAACAGGAAGACGCTCTAGTCAGTATTTGAAGCTTGGTTATGGAAGTGGTTGTTTCACTTCATTTTTAAGAACGAGGACATTCACACAGAGTACCTCCAAGTATTGGACTAGGTGAATGGGAGCACTGGCCCTCATTCTGATTTCAGAACATGTTTACAGTTACAGTAGATATCTATAGGTCATTATCACACAGAATTCTAAAACAAAAACTGATCACTGTATTAGCACCAGAATTTTTCACTGTGAAGTTCTGTATCTTATCTCTGGAAGTGTTCATGACCAAACAAGGAACCAAACAGAATAGCACAAACTGTGGTTGCAAACAATCCCCCACTATAAACTAACAGTAGTGGTTCATGTGACCGATCCAGCTACTTCAAACACAAAAAGGAAATTACTGTTGCTACTGCTAGTGAAAGACAGCCGAGTGGTTTGTTTGTTTCTTTGTTTAATGATACTTCTGAGTCATACAGTTTCCAACAGTAAGTAATGAGACACGTCAGTGGAATCAGACATGGTTACACTGCTGCCTGTGCAGTCTTCGATAATGCCTTCAGGTCCAAAATGCACTTTGCAATACTCTCCTTCTGCTGCAAAAGAAAGAAAAACAGCTTTCAGAAGACAGACATTTAAACAAGCAAAATATGCATTCTAATGCATTTTAGATACTCCCTTTTAGACTCATAAAACGAGTTACAGATTAAGAGGAATACAACTAGAGCTCATGAAGTCAGAGATTCAAATCCAAACAGTGACCTGCATTAAAGCATCTGCATGCAGTGCTAGGAACATGTTTTCTTTTTTTTGTTCTCAGCTTCATTCCTTAAAAGAACGAACATTTAGAGTCCACCTGCAGATCTTAAGCTGCCATGGTCCTACACAGAGAATTTTACAAGTGAGTTCCTTAACCTGTTAGCTATACATCTTATCACAAGCTTAGCTCTATGCTGCAACAAACACCACATGTGATTCTAGCTTAAATCACCAGCAACGCAAGCATCTGGCACCTAGTAACTGGGCTTGTTAGCTCTTACTCAGCAGCAGGAACATGTTGCAGCCACGTTTGGAAGTCACCCAAAGACGACCTATCATCTCCTGGCTTAAGCCAGAATCACTGGACAGCAAACATTTGTACAGACCAAAATGTAAAGCAGATTGAAAAAAAGCAAGTACCTGTTGAGGTGTGATGCTCTGAGCAACATTTCTCTCCACCCACTGAATCATGTGATCTTGTTCTTTCTGACGCTTTAAATTCTGCATGGCCACTTGATAGTCCAGCCTTTTCTTTACTTCATTGTACACCGTCAGCAGTCTTTCTCGATAATTAGTTTCCAGCAACATTGCAACATTATTCTAGACACAGAACATGAAATCTAAGGGTTAACGTTTGGCAAGAATACAAAACAGCAGCAGAACACATTCTATAGCAAAAGTCGCTGGATCAGGCGGCGGAACTAGCCCCGTCTACAACACACAGAGGGTATAAATGGTTTGTTAATTGTTCGCAATTTAAGAGGCACCCAGATTATGTAGTGGAGACTGCAGCGGAACTGAACAGCACAGCTGGAACTGCGTACCCGCTTACTGTCAAAGAGGTACTTGCAGCCTTCAACCCGCCATTGCTCCTTCTTCTCCTGTTCAATGGCAGTCTCGAGATCTTTAATAGCCTCATTTTTCACAGATAAGGCTTTTGCAACTTTCTCCTGAAAGAAACGAAAAATATGCTTCAGAATAAAGGAAAGATGCAAGGGAAACAAATGATCTGTAATTAACTTCTGAAATTCTGCATTCAAACTGGAGAAATGTCTGCATAAACTGGATTGTGCCAGGGCTGAGGTTAAAGGATGGCAAAACAGAAGAATTAGGGTTCACAATCGATCATACTTTAAAAACATCACTCGTGCTGGTATGAGGTGGGTTTTTTCCGAAGACTTATGTAACAATACCAACGTAAGATCTAAACCACACCTTATTTAAGCAATATTCTGAAGATATTAGACTCAGATTTTTACGGCAGCCTGGACACAGTATTCTTTTAAATATTTAAGCAGATAACTTGGAATAGTTATTAAGTACTACAAAGTTAGACTATGGTTTCTTTTGTTACCTCATTAAGTTTGTCAGCAAAAGCTGCTACATCAGACCCGTATTTTTTTATGCCATAAATGATGACTGATAATATGCAGGCAGCTGCAACTGTCTCGTGGTTAATTACATAGATTTCCTTCGAGAGAAAGTAAAGCAGGAGTCCAGTTCCCAGCATGTAAGGCCCTAAAGAAAAAATAAAGCAGCATTGTTTGTACAAAGCATAAAGAGGCTGACTAAAGTCAAATACCTAAGAGGTAGCTAGTTTAAGGCTTACAAGAACATCAGGAAGTGTTCTCTTTTACCATGACAAAAAATAGAAACCCAATACCGCCAAGGGGAAGGGTACCATGAGGGCGCTCACCAGAAGTGGAAGTAACTCGCACCTTGCATGGGCCCTGCTGCTCCTGCTCATTCAGAAACGGGCAAAAATCTCTGTGCAAAAGTTTTGAGGGTCAGCAGGCAAATATACCTCCCTGCAAGATCAAGCTCATGACATTCTTTCAGCCTTTACTTAAAGCACAGGTGCCTAGCTTTAGAGCCAGGAAGTGCTGCACTGGCTCATTCTTCACAACCTCCTTCTGCATATACAAAAAGTATTTTTCCCTAATACTTTACCTTTCCAGCAGCCAGAAGTGGGGGATAGAACTAAATCAGCATAACTAAACACACATTTTTTTGTTTAAAAAATAAAAGAATATATTAACCTGTAACTCCTGTTTTAGGATAGAGAAACTGGAAAAACTCCTCAGGGATCAAACCATAACGTACTTCTCCTCCTTTCTCAGGCAGAGGTGGCAAAGGAGCCAAACGCTGCTGAGCTGTATGCAGCGCTCTTGTGGTGTGCAATACACTACAAATAATGAGAAAGTTTCCATTAAGCTTCTTAAAAAACCCCACCCTTAGATGAGACTCAAACACATTTCCAATTAAACAGGTGGGCACTCATTAGACACGCCTCCTCTGAAGAAGTGGGTGGGACTAGATAACCTCCAGAGGGGCCGTAACTATTCTATAAGCCCACAACATTAATTGGAAGGACAAAGACACAACGCCGGAATAATGTTATTTAGAAACAACGACCGGCAGGTTTCTGAGGCGCTCCCCGGCCTCCTCAGGCAGCCTCTCACTAGCAGGGGGCGGCAGCCGGCGCCGCTGGGCCTCAGCCGGAGGTCAAAGCCCTCAGCGCTGCCTGCCGAGGCCCCCGGGCCGCCCG